>JAAIFI010000084.1:0-104441 GCA_011032875.1 Phlebia tremellosa | reverse complement strand
CACTTTCTGAGTGTTCCGCGCTCCGGCGCGGTTCCACGAGTTCATGTAACTTGCAGTACTCCACCGAGAGCTCATGAAATCCCCCGTCCATCTCCCGGTGGTTCTCGTTAAGTTCCCAGCCTTCGGCAGGATGAGATCTCGCATAGAGGTCCTTGTACATCTTGCGAAGCTTTTCTGAAGGGTTATCTGTCATCGGCTGGTCACAAAAGTCGCATAGGGGGAGGCCAATGAGAGCAGGATCGACGTCCTCTTGGAGAAACTGATTAAGATCTGACCAGGTTTTACAGATAGGTCTGCTTGTGGAAAAGTCCGGCAACACTGGAGACAGCGATCGAGAGGGAATTGTTGGGCTGCTTCCAATGGTATCGATCCATGGAGGAGGAGCTACCTGACGGCGTGTGGAGGGCACAATGGTGTCTGAAGTGGCGGGTGAAGTCTGAGATGGCTGCGCTGAGTCGGATACAGCATTGCCATCCTGAGAGACAGAACAACCGGTGATATCGCCAAGCTCCACTATATCAGAGTCACTGCTCTGCTCTGAGTCAACCGATTCTTCTGCTAAGGTGTCCGCCAATTCCAACGCGGCACTCAGGTTGACCCGGCCAGCAACTCGAACAGCCTCCGCAAACCTTCGCCACAGACCTCTAGACCCAAGATCAACGAACTTGTCCAGCAGCTCAGACGGAGCATCCTCTAAGAGCTTCTTCTGTCGGGTGACTGTCGGCTTAACGTAGGGAGCCTGGAAGATGAGAGGAAAGATGTCCTTCAGATGACGGTTTCCCAGTGACTCTGACATCATTTGATCAACTCGACCGAACCCAGCTTTGACTTCAGCAACAGTGAAGTCTCCCGGCCAGGTCTTCTGTCGTAATGATCGTGTGGATGATCGCGCGGATGAACCGGTGTTTCTCGTAGCCACTTTCGCACGAGAGACTGGTGGTGGTAATGACACAGCGACAGCAGATGTTGTGCTGATAGCTTGGGATGATCGAAGCGGCGAGGGTGACGATCTTCGCTGCTTCTTTTTTGGAGGGGAAACCAGATCGGTAGTGGAGCTTTGCTTGACCTTGAAGCGCAGAGACTGATTCTGCAAATGAAAAGAGAGCCGCGGGCATGCAGAGTCTTCAAGAGGCTCAAGCAGACTATGTCGTAAGCGTAAAAGCACCTCATGGTTCTTCTCGATCTGTATGGGAGTATCCAGATCAATCAAGATCCAATGACCTTGCCAATAGTCGAGGTGTGATGTAGAGGAGAGCTTGAAGTCGTCTAAGAAGATCGGGACTGTACGCAGCTGGAGCATCGGATAGGTGGGAACATAGACAGCTGATATCAACGGCAACTGTTCACTCTATCAAACGATCAGTATGCCGTGCAAGATAGAGCAAAGTAATCATACCTTGTACCAGATAACTAAGGTACACATGCGCTTCTCACGCTCTTCAATCTCTAGCTTCCGTTGCTTCAAGGAAACCACAGCAGATCGATTCTTGTCCGCATGGTCGTACTTCTGTGTCCATCCTGGACCACAGGGCTGTGAAAGCGAAGCGCCACCGCGTCGCCGGCTAATTGCACGACGGGAGGATGGTCGAGCAATTGTGGGATCACTAATTCCGATTTGGAGTGCATCTATCAGTAGATCAAAGTTAGTCACAGCGTATTCATCGCTTTCTAAACCGCGCACCTGAGGAAGTGGAAGATGCTGCTGATAGTGATACAGCTACTGATGCAACTGATGAAGGAACGTTAGCTGCTGCTGGTGCAACCGGTGTTTCAGTCGGCTCCAGAGTCGGTGGCATGACAGCTGGAGGAGCCTGAATTGGTGGAGCAATCGCTGGGAGAGCCTGGATCGGTGCTGCCGAAACACGATTCCCGAACACTTCTGGCTGAGAATGGACTGTGCAGCGAGCGCGAGCAATGTTCTGTGTTCTGGCCGTATCAGTAGCATTGATACAGCACCGCTTGCATTTATTTTCGATGCAGAGGCGATTTCCCTGAGTGCGAGCACCGGAAGAAGTGACACATGACGGGGTGACACAGTCAATGCGTCCAGTTGTGTCGACTGCAGGAAGTGGCTCCGCAGGGTGCAATATGTAGTCATCTTGAAGGGTTTGAGTCTGGAAACCGGAGTAAAATGCATTCAGGTGCTGAACAAGGTCAGTTGAATCCTGATAATTGTACGCTCGTGTGTGGGACTTCGTCCAGTGACAGGTGTTCACATTAAGGCACTATAATAATGTCAGCAAAGTATAATACACAACAATCGCTATTACGCACGGTTTGAACGACCATTCCACGCTTTGCCACTCCAGTCGACCCCTCATGAACGCGTAATGGTCCCATTAGGCCCCCGCATTTGATGCAGTGAACAACGCGCTTGATGCTGTTGCGGAGAGCTTTTACGGAGTTAGGATCGAGCATTGGCAGTTGGGCATAAGCCCAGTCCTGGTTATCCATGACGGAGGCAAAAAGCGTGGATTTTGTATTGACCACAGGATTACATGTTGTATATATATCATAGAGGACAGTCTGTGGACCACAAAGAGCAAAGGGGACCACATGAAGCTGCGAGGGCCTGAGGCCACTGATGAGGAACTGCCAAGGAAGAGTGCAGGCAAGAGCAAAGATAGAAGGAGCGGGGNAGCAAAGGGGACCACATGAAGCTGCGAGGGCCTGAGGCCACTGATGAGGAACTGCCAAGGAAGAGTGCAGGCAAGAGCAAAGATAGAAGGAGCGGGGCCACAGTGGCCATAGCTTGGCGGGAGTGCCACAGTGGGCGGGCATGAGGTGGTGGCCCATCGGCAAGGAAGGTCATTGCACGGCGGGACAAAGGGAGGAGGCGCGAGGAGGCGCGAGAACGCGACGCGCGCCACATCACGTGAGGATCACATGATACGGGCGCTGGGCTCAGGGCTCTCGGCTCCCGGCTCATGAGCCCCGAGCCCCCAGTCGATTCAGTATTCTGGCTCGCGCGACGTGGCTCGCGATCTATCTACTCAAAATCAAATGCGCAGTGCGCACACCTCCTCTCGCGTTGTCCCACCATCGTATCGTATACAACATTGACGATATTAATGCCAATTAATGCTTCAACGATGAGCGTAATCCTCTCTAGTATCTCGCGCCTACACCACTTCCTCTCCTCGCATCTGCCCGGCACAACCGCAGAACGCGCCGTAAGTGCCTTCATGTCCCTCGCGTGGTACTGGCCTATCCGTGGATTGGCCGTCACTGTCATGCGTACGTACCGTTGCGCTAGCGCTATTTCTTGTGCACAATCGTCCGAAGCTGATCGGTTGTATACTTACAGACCCTCGGGTGATGCTCCAAAGACCAGTACGAGGAGCCTTACTGAAGTCCCTAGCGTCCTCCGCACTCCTGTTCGCCTTACTCGCGTTCTTCGCGTACACACCCCAGGCGGCGCTCATCTCGCGCACCACAGCCTTCTTCCTGCGCCTCATCTCATCATATACCGTCGTATCTCATGCACAGTCCGCGGCGCTGCAACCACTCATCACACGCGTCTTCACGCTGTTCCTCCTGGGCGCGGAGGCGCTGTGGCTGTTCCACGCCTTCCGAGTCCTTGCGACTAGTACTGGGAGGCCGCTTGCACTGGACTTGGAGGGTGCGCTGCAGCGCGTGTTTGATGCGACGCTCGTCGATAATGGGCATCGGCGGCTCGTGGACAATGGGGCGAGGTCCGCTGCTGCTTCAATGGCGGATCGCTCAGGCTCGAGCGCACCGTTTGAGCCGCTGCCACTGTCGGGCTCGGTGGACTGGTGGTACTACCTCCTCACGCTACCTCTGAACATCGTCCCCATCCTCGGGTCCGTCTGGTTCGTGTGCGTGAACGGAGAACGCGCGGGCCCTGGGTGGCACGCGCGGTATTTTGGGCTGAAGAGGTACGATGAGTATCAGCGGGGCGTGTGGGCGCAGAGGCGGAGGGTGGAGTATGCTGCGTGAGTCGTGTCGTCTTATTTTATTGACGTGCCATCTCGTTTGTCGTTTGCCAATGTTATATTACTAATTTGTGTCTGCAGCTTTGGCACCAGCGCACTGATCCTCAACGTCATACCCGTCCTCGGTCCTAGCATCTTAACGTTCACGAACACGGTGGGTGCGGCGCTGTGGGCTGCCAATATCGAGACGAAGGCGGGTGTTATCGAGCGGGGGCTGAATGGTATGTTGAGGGAGTCGGGGATGGACTCGGATAACGTGGAAGAGGTGATAGCGGGGCTTTGGGATAGGAATGGTGATTCACGGGATGCACATGGACGAGGGAGGAGTGATGAGCTACGATAGTTGGTGCTGTAATGGTGTATACTATATTATAGCGTGTATGATATATCAAAGCGTTGTAGTAAATATATTCAAAAGATCACGACGTACCCATTTCAAGTGGCTAGAATTAGTATATACCCCAGACAGCAACTCTACTACCCAGAAAAGACCAGATAAATACATCGCAAATGTTTCCTTCCTGTCTGGTTCTTAGTAGGTGACGTAAGCGTCAACACGACGCGTCAATATAATATAGCAGACGCGTACGCGTAGACCTCGGACAAACTCAACCACTGCATTCAACTGGTTATAGAACGTGAGACATCGATAACTCATAAGCTACTCGGTGGTTCTCCGAGTCGGTTCAATACTGCACTATGTCTCATGGTATGTCTCACCACTTTTGAGAACAAAACAAAAGAGCAAGTGAGAAGATGAAGTCCTGCTCCTCGGCATCAGGCCTCAGGGCGTCCAGCAAAATTCCCACTTGAGTTCGAAGCTGCTTCGCGGTATAAACGTAACTTCGCCTGAGCGGTGCTTCCTAGTATGCTTCCTATCCCTTGTGCTTCCTACAGTGCTTCCAGAATGTACAGCCCGGTGCGCGTCCCACACTCTCCGCGGAGCGACCGTCTCTTATTCTCCTTCTCTCCTTCTCTCGCGCTCTCGTACTTTCAAAGATGGAAAGCTGGTACCAGCAGCCACCTAAACGCGCTCCGCCTTGCTAGCATCAGCCACCAGCCCTAACCCTATGGCCGGCATGTATCGTAACTAGTAATATTAATATCCATATGGTACACATAGCGTACCGCGCGGTTGAGCTGTTGAGCTGCGGTAATGTATGCGTACTCATTGGCATGGGCTGTGTGCGCCACGCCACGACTCGGAGTGCATAAGATTCGTGTAGTAACCTGTTACCTGTAACTTATGGTGTGGCTGCGGTATCTTGAAGGGGCGCGCAGGAACACAGGCCGCCGTGCAAACGTGCAAACTTCAGCTGATATTGGGAACCTGATACTATCAAACCATCGACTCGAAGCGTCTGTGTTTGCGTTTGAACTTCGAATGTAAATTGAACGGAACAAAGCGTAGAACGAATGGGGTGTCCCTGCCGTCTGCGTTATGATATGTTTTGATTTCGACTTCGTTATTGCTCGGCTCGGCATGTTGTGCGTTGCATATGTCATAAAGTATTTGCTACGAATGTGTGAGATGCCAGTAGGGTGCGCGTCTCATTTCTCTGCGGCCGGTGTGCATTGACCGACTACTGTCGATGTACATTGCATTATGATATGACGAACTCGAGTCTAGAGTCTAGAGTCATCTCGCAACATGGTCATGGAACAGATGAACATTGTCAAGTGCTTCAAGATAAATCCAGGCTCACAAAAGCTCGTTCAATACATACTCATGAGCATGGCGATCGCACACAAAACCTGTATGAGTTATATGAATCTGCTATCTACCTGAGCTCCGGACGGACGCAAAACGTTCATACAGGAACGCGTCGAGATGCGTGAGAGTCGCTCCTAGGACGAGCAAACTCTAGCTGAGGACGCACGACCTGGGCCCCCGCCTTCGAACGCACGAACATGAACGGTTGCCCAAAGCGGACTGGACCCTGCGCTGTCGACCGTGTCGGAGGCGCCGCGTTCACACTCGCGAGAGGCGTCGCGTTCACACAATTTGGGTCACTTGAGGAATATTTGGGTCCGCGCCGACACGCCTCGGGGAGATCGACGTTGTGGACGCGTTTCGCGGCGGGCGTCTGTGGTCAGGACTCAGGAGGATCCACGCAAGCAATTACGCACTTTGCGCTGGGCCGACACGGCGTGTGTCCATGGTATTGATATTAATCTGCAGTTAGTAGTAGTATGTGGTGAGCAAAATGCGAAATGCGCAGGTCGGGGAGACGCCATGCAGTGCCGGTGACTCGGAATTGGGAAAAAGGAGGCCGGCCGCCGTGTGTGCGTGCGTGCGTGTGCGTGTGCTGTATATGGAGAGATTATCGATTGAGTGAATCGCGCGAGAGTCGTCACTCGTCGTCAGCAGTCAGCAGTCGCGCGTGGAGCCCCTGAGCCTGGGACACGGTACACGGTGCGGCGCCGTGCGTGCTTGTAACTGATAACTGCGGTGCAGCTTCTAGCGTGTGGAAGGGAAGTGAGGATGACAGACGGGCGAACGTGAGGACTTTTATGTGTGGGTGGATAGCGAGGAGGGATATGACAAGCGCTCGGAGAGGGTTGCCCGACAGGGGCCGACGCGCGCATTGCAGCGAAGATTAAGCGGGGCGATAGCCCGATACGGGAGGAGATGTCGATTGCTGCGATCTCGCATCTCGAAAAAAGAACGCGCGGTGTCGTCAGGCGTCGCGAGCCAAGCGGCCAATGGGAGCCAATGGGAGCGCGGGGATGGATGACTCAGCGGGCAGATTCGCCACTTTGCGATGGCAGCGTCAGCAGCGATGACGGAAGCGACGACCTTGGACGACCATCTTGCGTAAAGCGGCGACGGTCAGCGCAGGCAAATGCTTGCACACACACACCAAGCAGGGCTAGCATGTCTGGCATGGAGGACGGCCGCGGTGCGTATTCGCTGCTGCCGGCTCCGAGCACGCGCATACTGAGAAAAGAAAGCTGCGTTGATTTCCAGGGGTAATTCGTAGCCACAGTGATTGCCACAGTTCAACAGGAGTTTATCCAGCCTACCCCACGCAGTCGCCCGCCTACCCACACTAGAGCAGCATTTGTGCAATGTCATGTCCCATTTGCGGATGTCTATCTTCGGTCAACGCACGCTCGTCTGCCATCATGCCCCCTCCCTCTTTATAAACAACGCCCCCCGAGGTCCGTGATATTTCCACATCCTTTCCCCTCCTCCCTTTTCTTTCCATCCCCGCTGCCGCCGCCGTAAATATATACGTCCCTTTTTCTAATTCCAGCTTCTATCCTTTTTGCTCTTCTGCATGGCCGACCAGCAGCAGTACCATCATGAGTCTGCGTCTGCGCGCGACTCGTCCGCGTCCTCACCGACCAACGAGGACCGCGACCTCGTCCCCGAGCTCCCCTCCACCCCCGGCCTCGCCACCACCTACACACACAACTCCTCCCTCCACAACCTCCACCAACAACACTCGCCGCACCCCGCACCGTCTTCGTATCCATCTTCCCCTGTCGTAAACAAATCACCCACTGGCACTGGCACTGGCGGCGGGTACACGGGATCCACTGGCGGCGGCGGGTACACGGGCCCCGCGCTGCAGCGCACGACGAGCCATGTGAGCAGCGTCGACGTCGGCTTCTTCGACCCCGACGGCGTCGACCAGCTGCGGCGCACCATGTCCCGCGTCTCCACGCGCCTCTCCGCCGAGCGCGAACGAGGAACCGCCGCGCCCCACCCCTCGCCCGGCTCCCCCGCGTCCGTGGGCGGCGGCAGCAGCACGAACGAGACCGTGGTGATGGACGAGAAGTTCGACTTTGCGAAGGTGCTCGGCGAGTTCATGCGCAAGGCGGACGAGGACGAGAAGGTGAAGCGCAGGGAGCTCGGGGTGATGTTTCGCAATCTCAAAGTGGTGGGATTGGGCGCGAGCGCGACGTACCAGCCGACGTTGGGGTCGCTGCTGAACCCGTTGAATATTTTCAAGCAAATTAATAGTATACGGCATCCTGCGCTGAGGAACATCCTCACCGACTTTTACGGCGTCGTCCGTCCGGGCGAGATGCTGCGTGAGTTGCCTCCTCCACATTCTCAAGAAAAATTAAAATTTTTACGGTGCTAATAAAATACATTTTGTCGACAGTCGTGCTGGGCCGTCCCGGTGCAGGGTGCAGCACCTTCCTCCGCGTGCTCGCGAACCAACGGCACGAATTCCACGCCGTCGAAGGCGAAGTTTACTACCACTCCTTCACGCCCGCCGAGATCGCCAAGCACTACCGCGGCGACGTGCAATACTGCCCGGAAGACGACGTGCACTTCCCCACGCTCACCGTCGAGGAAACATTGACGTTCGCCGCGAAGACGCGCACGCCGCGGCACCGCATCGACGGCCGGTCGCGGGAGGAGTATAATAGGGCCGTGACGGACATCGTGATGACGGTGTTTGGGCTGAAGCATGTGAGGGGGACGTTGGTGGGGGATGCGGCGATTCGGGGCGTGAGTGGGGGGGAGAAGAAGAGGGTGAGTATTAGTGAGGCGCTTGCGACGAGGAGCTTCATCACGTCTTGGGATAAGTGCGTGCATTTCTCGATATTGAATTGGATGGTGAACGCGGTTCTGATTCCCGCTTTTCTATTACAGCTCCACCCGTGGGCTCGAGTAGGTCCCCTCCCTCCATCAATTCTTGGCATCGAAGTGGACTGACAATGTCTTACTTAATTTTTGTTTCATTGAACAGCGCGTCCACGGCGCTCGAGTTCGTGCAAGCGCTGCGCATCGCGACGGACATCGGGCGGATGTCGACCATCGTCTCGATCTACCAGGCCGGCGAGTCGCTGTACGAGCTCTTCGACAAGGTCGCGGTGATCTACGAGGGGCGCATGGCGTACTTCGGGCCGGCCGACCGCGCGCGCGCGTACTTCGTCGACATGGGCTACACGCCCGCGAACCGCCAGACCACCGCGGACTTCCTCGTCGCCGTGACCGACCCGCACGGGCGCATCGTGCGGTCCGGTTACGAATCGCGCGCGCCTAGGACGGCACTCGAATTTGCGAAGCACTATGATGGGAGCGAGGTGGGGCAGTGGAATCGGGACGATATGGCGGGGTATGAGGGGGAGTATGTGGGGAAGCCGCAGTTGGTGGATGCGTATAGGGATAGTGCGAAGAGCGAGCATGCGAAGACGGCGCATCCGAAGAGCGCGTATATTATTTCGGTGCCGATGCAGGTGCGGGCGTTGATGGTGAGGCGGGCGCAGATCTTGAAGGGCGGGATTGTGGCGCAGGTTATCCAGATTGCGTGCGTCCCTGTTATTATTTTCTCTCCCATCTGCGCAGGTACTGATTTTTTTGGTGGATGTTAAGGGTATTCGTGATCCAAGCCATCATCATGGGCACCGTCTTCCTCAAAGTGCCGGACTCGACCTCGGCCTTCTTCTCACGCGGCGGTGTCCTCTTCTTCGCCATCCTCTTCGCCGCATTGACCGCGCAAGCCGAGATCCCCGCCCTCTTCTCGCAGCGCCCGATAGTACTAAGGCAGTCGCGCGCGGCGATGTACCACCCGTTCATCGAGAGCCTGTCGTACACGCTGATCGACATGCCCATTGCGTTTGTGACGTTGATTATATTCTCGATCATATTGTATTTCTTGGTCAGGCTGCAGCAGAGCGCGGCGCAGTTCTTGTGAGTCCCTTCCTTCATAACTTACACCTTCTATTTAAATCGTGTATACTGACGGGTTGTGTGAATTCACAGCATCTTCTTCCTGTTCGTGTACTCGATGACGATCGTCATGCGCTCGTGGTTCCGCGCGTTGGCCGCGATCTTCAAGTCGCCCGCGCCCGCGCAGACCGTCGCCGGTCTCGCGACGCTCGTGCTCGTGCTCTACACCGGCTACACGATCCCGCAGCCGAGCATGATCGGCGCGTTGCGGTGGATTACTTATATCAACGTACGTCCCCTCTCCCGTCCCGCGCTCTATACGTGATCTCACTGATCTATGATGACTGCAGCCGCTGCGATACGGCTTCGAAGCGATGGTGGTGAACGAGTTCCACACGCTGAACGGGCAGTGCGCGACGCTGATCCCGCAGGGCCCGGGCTACGAGGGCATCTCGCTCCAGAACCAGGTGTGCACGACCGTGGGCTCCGTGCCCGGGCAGGCGACCGTCAACGGGAACCGCTACGTGAACCTGTCGTTCAATTATTCGTATAGTCATTTGTGGCGGGTGCGTGCCATATTTTTATTTTATTTTCATTTGAGGATGTGTGCTAAGAAGGATGGATGGATGTATTATAGAATTTTGGTATTGTGATCGCGTTCGGCGTGGGCTTCCTCGCGCTGTACCTGCTCTTCACGGAGATCAACACCGGCGCGTCCGCCGAGTCGTCCGTCATGCTCTTCAAGCGCGGCGCCAAAGTGGCCGCTGTGCACGAAGACGACTCCTCTAATTCCAACGCAGACGCAGACGAAGAAAAAGAGAAGGCGCACCGCGAGTCTGGCGCGGGGACCGTACATGGAGATGATGGGGATAGAGAGGAGGAGAAGGAGGCGTTGGCGGCGACGCCGGCGATGACGGACGTGTTCTCGTGGCACCATTTGAACTACGTCGTGCCGGTGCATGGGGGAAGGAGGCAGTTGTTGGATGATGTGTCGGGCTATGTCGCGCCGGGGAAGTTGACGGCGTTGATGGGTGAGAGTGGGGCTGGGAAGGTGCGTTGGTGGCCACCTATCTGCTTTGTCGCGATGCTGATGTAGTTGCAATGTTTGACTCCTGGTAGACTACGCTGTTGAACGTGCTGGCGCAACGCACGTCGATGGGCGTCGTCACCGGCGACCGATTCGTCAACGGCCAGCTCTTGCCTGCTGATTTCCAAGCTCAAACGTACGCCTGCTTTCTCTCTCATCATTGTTGTCTCTCAATTCTAATACTGACTGATTGTTACCGACGCACACAGTGGATACTGCCAGCAAATGGACACGCACCAGCCGACGACGACCGTGCGCGAGGCGCTGTTGTTTTCCGCCAAGCTGCGGCAGCCCAAGTCCGTGCCGGATTCGGAGAAAGAAGCTTAGTAAGTCCCAATGACATCGGTCTAGATCTAGACTGGCGGCATGCTGACGGTGTGCGTATGTTACTAGTGTCGAGCAGTGCTTGAAGATGTGTGGCCTGGAAGCGTTTGCTGACGCCATCGTCGGCTCGCTCGGTGTCGAACACCGCAAGCGCACGACGATCGCAGTCGAGCTTGCCGCAAAGGTGCGTTTACTTTCGGCGCCGCGCCACTTTTTTGCTGAGGAATCGGTGTCACTGATTGTGATTGGTATCATTGGTATTGCAATTGCGATTGCGATTGCGATTGTATTCGAACAGCCCCGCCTGCTGCTGTTCCTGGACGAACCGACCTCGGGCCTCGATTCGCAGAGCGCGTGGGCGATCATGTCGTTCCTGCGCGACCTCGCGGACCAGGGGTTGTCTATCCTGTGCACGATCCACCAGCCGTCGGGCGAGCTGTTCCAGGTGTTCGACAGGTTGTTGTTGTTGCGCAAGGGCGGGCAGACGGTGTACCATAGCGACATTGGACCGAACTCGACGACGCTGATTAGCTACTTTGAGAGGAACGGCGCGGCGACGTGTGGGCCTGATGAGAATCCGTGAGTTTATCTTGCACTTTTGGGTATGCTAGGATACACATCTGACTGACGCAATGTCGTCGTATTTAGGGCTGAGTACATCTTGACGGCCATCGGCGCAGGAGCCACAGCGACCACGACGGTCGACTGGCACGACGTGTGGCAGCACTCGCCCGAGGCGGCACAGCTCGAGAAGGAGATCAACCAGATCCACGTCGAGGGGCGCAACCGGCCGCCCGTGGAGGCGGCGCTGCACCACGAGTTTTCGACGCCGTGGGGCTACCAGGTGTCGCAGCTGCTGAAGCGCGACTTCTTCGCGCACTGGCGGGACCCGACGTACCTGATGGCGAAGATCGCGCTGAACATCGTCGCGGGCCTTTTCATTGGCTTTACGTTCTGGAAGGCGAAGGACACGCAGCAGGGCACGCAGAACAAGCTTTTCGTGAGTATTCTTGATTTTTCTACTCGATTTGTGGGTCTACGATGCTTACATCTATGTTCGTGACAGGCCATTTTCATGAGCACGATCGTCAGTGTACCGCTAGCCAACCAGCTGCAGGTGCCGTTCATCGCGATGCGCAACATCTACGAGATCCGCGAGCGCCCGAGCAGGATGTACAGCTGGTCGGCGCTGATCACCTCGCAGATCATCGCGGAGTTCCCGTGGAATATCTTGGGCTCGTCGATGTTTTTCTTGTGCTGGTTCTGGACCGTCGGCTTCCACTCGGACAGAGGTGGATACACGTACTTGATGTACGCCGTCGTCAACCCTATCTACTATACTACTATTGGCCAGGTATGGATATGCAGCTTCTCTCTTGAAGTATAGCAGTGTGACTGACTTGGATTGGTGCTATAGGCTGTCGCTGCGATGTCGCCCAACACCGAAATTGCCGCGTTGTTGTTCAGTTTCCTCTTTTCTTTCGTTATCACATTGTATGTGCCCAGTTTATCTTGTTTGATTCACGTTACTGACAAAGTTGTACAGCAACGGTGTCCTCCAGCCATTCAGACAATTGGGCTGGTGGCAATGGATGTACCGCCTCTCTCCTTACACTTACCTTATTGAGGGCCTTCTTGGCCAAGGTACGCTCTTTTTCTGAAGGTTTCAACGAATCGGCACTGATGCTTGTTTACAGCGATCGGACGTCAGCAGATTAATTGCTCTTCGGTTGAACTCGTTCAAGTGAACCCACCATCCGGACAAACGTGCTCGCAGTTCTTGGACCCGTACATCAGCATGGCTGGTGGCTACATCACTAACCCGGACGCCTCTACTGCTTGCAACTACTGCTCCTTCCGCACAACAGACGAGTTCCTCCTTGAAAGCTTCAACGTCTCGTACGCCCACCATTGGCGCAACTTTGGCTTCCTCTTCGCATTCATTGCATTTAACGTAAGCCCCTTCCCTCTGTCCACTGCGCATGCCCTGATCTCACATATCGTGCGCTCAGATTGCTGCTATTTACGCCTTCACCTGGTTCTTCCGCATTCGCACTGGAAGCATGCTAGGTTGGGTGAAAGGACGAATCTCACGTTTCCGTAGATCTTAAGAATCCCGATATTACACACACACACACTCTTGCTTAGACGATACAGTTATGAATCTTTCCTGTTGATTTTTGTTTTGATGCTGTTGGACATTGGTAGACCCCCAAGAAGTACCCCCGCAACCGCTGTTTGCTTGGCGGTAATAATGATACCTGTATTCTACGTAGCATTGCTAGTGTTGTGTTACCCTCTGCTATCATCGTATGAAGTACCGTTTTGGCCATTCACGCCACGAACATCACATCGACTGATATAACACGTCGCGCCCGACGCTGTAAGTGCGTAGGCACAAAAGTAGAATACACACAATCACCAGTGCCAACGGAGTTCAGACGCCTTTGAACCAATCATCTTGCAGTAGTTCCAACGCACTCGGTCTTGCAGCGGGGTCAATAGTCAGGCACCGACGCATGAATGACCCCACAGCGGCCACGTCATCCTCGTCAATGGAGACATGTTTGTAGCTCGTAATGCACTTCTCGATACTTTTGGAGCCAAGCTCTGGAAAACGGAGCAGTGATCCTATCCGAGTTCATCAGCCGCAACAAAACGCCAGAGTGAGTAAAGATGCTCCTACCTTTGTCGTCGAAAAACTCGGCGCGATGCTCACACTTTTCCAGAAACGATGCCGGAAAGGGCTCGACGATCTCTGAGATTCGCTTCAGGTGGACATCGCCGTAGCTTATAGTTGGTGTTGCGCGGACCTCGAAGAGAGTAGTGCCGACTAGATATTCGAATATCTATAGATTGCCGTTGAGAGTTATGTCCAAGGATGTTAGTCTATATAGCTTACCAAGCATCCCACAGACCAGATGTCAACCGGAGTCGACCACGGGTCACTGTGGCCAAGGAGGATCTCGGGGGCACGGAGGAGAGCTGGTTGCGCCACATCTCCTAGCAGGTGTTCACCAACGGGGGTGGCTATATACATACAACAATTGAGCGCTGTACCGCGAGGGCACTCGTAAAACACCGCTTACTACATCCGAAATCTGCTAGTTTGAGGACAAGGTTGTTCAGAGAAGGGTCAAGGCCGAAATTTGGCAGTGGCTGGGATTTGACCGTGATGATGGGGTCGGGAGAGAGGTCCAGCTCAACGCGGGGTTCGTATGTCTCGGAGGGATGATCAATTAGATATCTTGCGATATCCTCATCAGGGTTTGTGCTACACAAGGAGACTAGCAGATTGTCTGGCTTGACGTCTAGATATACAAAGGTAAAGGTAGTTCGTGGCCAACATGCAATACTTGTTGCATACCTGTGTGAACCATTTTGCATTCACGGTGCAGATAATCAAGAGCGAGAAGAGTTTGCTTGGTGATCTTCTTGACAACGGGGACAGAAAAGACTCTGTTGGGTTGCTCACGTCGGAGAGCATCCAGGGTGGTTCCAAGAGGTTCTGTGACAAAACACACGTGTGGGCCATGTTGGCTTTCGGCGACGAAACGGTCCTGCAGTGCTACACAATGCTTGTAGCCCGGGTGGTCCGGGTCCGTCTCTGTCACAAGCTTGTAGGTCTTATATTCAGCTGTCATATCCTGCACGATTCCAGCCGTCTCGTTCACTGTTGCAACCTTGATCGCGACGTACTTGACCTTCGCGTCCGCATCGCTGGGTCTGATATCAGACTGTGGCGTGTACAATAACAACATGTAAGACGAACCTGCGCACACTGGCGAGCCAGACACTAGAGTTTTGACCCCATCCTAGTTTTCTTACGATCGTGTATTTACCGTCGTTAAGTATCTGTCCTAGAGTCAGTGCGTAGAAGCCGAAGCCAGTTTCCGGCGGAAGTAAATGTGGCTCTTCATCGAAAGTGAAAACCTCTCCTGGTTCCTCCTTGAGCTGAATCGAGTTCGTAGGCGCGTAGCCTTGCATACTAGCTGGATAACTCATGAAGCGTTTTTGAATCGAGAAGCTCTTTGGCTTGCGGGTGTTGGACAGATCTCGGATGGGTGGCTGATAGAGAGAACGAGATCGGACTAAGAATGACAAGGACGCGCATGTATGGAATGAACACGTTGATCTCCGAATCCTGCAAACTCTTATCATTGTGTCAGCAAAGCCTGCTGAAAGAGGATGAAGGCCATTATACTTGCCTTTGAACATGAGGAAGCATACGTATGTTGACAGCGTTACGGCAGATCGCCGCAACCTCGTCCGGGTTCAATAGCTACAGCGCTTCTGAGTCGCCCAGACATCAGGGCGGTGGTTGAACTGCCAGTCCCATTGATGGTACGTATCACAGTCGACTGGCGGGGTTCAAGGAGACCTGAAGAGCTGTATCACAGAAGGGCATCATCAAAATCCAGGACAAGTTTCGCAGTCGGCGCTAAAGCGACGCTCGAAGCCTATCCAAGATTTGCGTGCAATGATCGACGATCGACTTGGTGGGCCTTCTATGCACAGTCAGGACTAGTCAGGACTTGGATCAGGATGTAAGTAAGACACAGAGTCGACGGGAAGAAGTGAGAACTATACTAACTGAGTACTGAGTACTAATTGGTCACGGTATACAGTCAGCTTGCGCGCCTTATATATGCACCTCATGAACGGACCTGGACCATAGGCAATCCATGGAATCAAGAACATATGTTAGCTGTGAGTCGCACGTCTCAATATTCAAGTTTTTTGAATTCACTGCCATTTCGTAGAACCAAAACTACAGAATACCAACACATACGCTATGAGCTAGTATTACTACTAATACTACTACTATAAGCCGAACGTCGGTAAGTCGAGACAATTGCCAGTACTCGCTCGGAGGGAAACTGTCGTAACAAAACAGAAGGTATACAAGAGGTCATGGGAGAGGCATGATAGTCATGGTGGATATAGATAAGAATAAATGAAGAAACTCCACTATGCACGAGAAGGAGAACGGGGTACCGAAAGCAGGAACATTGAGATGGGATGCAAGAAGCGTGGAAGTCCATGTGATACAAACGACGAGTGTGAGATGCTGCAGTGACCTATCACTAGCGCAGTGAGATCGAGTGGACGTGTCGATGAATAGCTCACGTACCGATGTTTCCTTCCATTGAAATAACCGACACCTTTCGGGTGTGGTCCTTGGTAGGCTGTGGCGGCGCATTGAAGATTACGAGGGCCCATGATCGCCACCACGGGAGATCATTACATCCCCCGCGTCAGTCCCGACAAATCGAGAGGAAGAGGTGAGAGGGTGTCCTCGTCGAACATCACGACCTCTATGTCACTGACGCGCAGCGGACGAAGTGGAAGCGGCTCTAACCAGTCAGAAGCGACGCAGGCATCGCTCACTGTCAAAGAAGAGTTGCTTCCAGCTTCAGGAAGCCCAGGAGCGGAGTCGAGGGCAAATAGAGTGGACCCGTACTTCGGATCCGAAGGGTTGATGGCACTGGACGAGCAGCCCGGGAGTGAGAGAATGAGCAAGTTTACATATAGGACACTTACACGCTGTTTTCACTCACTAACAAAGACATAGAGCTGTCGCCACACACCAGCTTATTTGCACTCTCGAGCGCATCGAGACCGAGGACATCGTCCGTGTGTGGCCCGGCCTCGGATGCGCGATGCGCGTAGAAAGGACGAGGCTGTACATGTTCGGTTAGATGCGCACAGTAGAAACACCCACTATGGAAACCTACCTCTGGATATCCAATGTCAGGAACGCCTGAGTGCTCCTTCTCCTGCAGTCCGTGGCTTTCGGCGCTTGCTTCGAGTCGACGGAACAGCTTGAGCTCATCGGAGTACTGTAGAATCATGCTTGAGTCGATTGGAATGAAATGGCGAGCGTAAATATGCAAGGGTGAATGGTGGGTGCGGGTTACTGTGTGTCAAAGAGAGGTGAGAGGGTATTAGTGGTATGTGGAAGAACGATCCTGGGGGATTGACCGTGCAGACGCTTAGACTCAGCGTCATCATATTGTTTAAGTATAACTGTCCTGGCATGAAAGGCACGTTGGACGTCCATTGTGTAAATCAGGAATCAACATGCCATAAACACGAGGCGTTGAGCGCATCCTATCAGCAAACCCCAACCCATCATAGAAAACCGCCGTGTCAGCAATAATCTAGATGACTTGTTTTGCGTCGAGCGGGTCAGAACTTGCACGATGTCTGGTGTACCACCTTTGTCTCTGAACCATTCAAAAACCTAAACGTGGTGGGGACGTGCAAGACTGCAGTAGTAGCGGCACTGGCAAGTGTACGCGCGAGACCCGGGACACCGCATGAACCGCTGACATTGGACAGAGGCTCAGAGCAGATTTGGGGTGACTTCCACTCGTAAATGAATATCCACGAGCAGGCTCGGGAGGCGTAGAGCGCTATCTAACCATAGATTGCCCAGATAAAGCATCCGTCGAGTCGGACTGGAGGTCAAGATTCAATATTCGATATTCGATATTGAGAGCCTGAGACGATGCAGCTGAGTCGGAAGTGAGTGCATTCATGAACTACGAAGTCAATACACATTCCTCAATATCTGATAGCTGTTACTACAGCGGTGCTACTTGTACAGATAGATCCACGCCATCAACTCCCAGTGAAGTCCGTGGTAGTAACCGTACAGCAGAGACTGAAGAAGCTGAAAACAAACGAGCTTCCAATAGCGTTAAGAAAAGTAATGCAGGTGTGTGGGTATAGGAAGCCAAGTGATATGAGTATTGTGGTATTTGTTAAATGTTGCAAATGCCATAGCGATAATGCAAAGCGCGGTCAGTGAGATGGGAATAAGAGTAAGATGAGAGATCGTGGACGCCGATACCAGCAGCGAGGGTGTGATGATGGTGATACGGTTACTGGAATCCGATTGAAGAAAGAGGCAACATGAAAGAGGGATGAAAGCAAACTTTCCGGTCGAAGGCAAAGCAAGACGGCGTACGATGTACAGGCCTACTAGATGCTGTGTGAGCACACTGGGACAAACCCGCCGTCGGACTCCCCGCGGCAGGGGTTGTTGAGCAGGTGATTCTAGTTTGTGTCTTTCTCGTCGAAGGTCTTCCAGCACCCGCCGACCATCTGCATGCCCTCGAACTCGTGCACGGCGGCGGTGTCCGGGACACGGACGGTGCCTGCGAGTAACATGGGCACGCCGCAGCACAGCCAGCCAGACAACTTGTTCAACCTAAAGGCGTTGATGTCTTGGCTTGGGGGCCCGTCGGCGTCGCGGATACCGCCAAAGCCTCCGATAGGGTCGTACTTTTCAGGGCCGAACACGAGCAGCAGCGAGCGCGGCGTCGACAGCGGAGGTGTGGCCGCCGACGAGCTGTTTGAGCCGCTGTTACTGTCGACACCGTCTGCATGCGCGTTGGTTGTTGCTTCTGTGAAGGTGAACACCGCCAGATCGAGTTTATCGATAGACAAAGACCGGAGTTTTGGCGTGGGTGGGGGAAGGAGGGCATCGCCCTCGCAGTCGATATTACAAGGTAACCACTGCCCCCATCTCATGTGTCTCGAAGAATACCAGAGCTGGATTCTCGCGCAACGGCCTCTTGATAGACTTGGTTAAGATTACACAGCAGTGCGCGAGAGCTTACGCATGCGGCGTTGCAGGGAATTCCGGTTCCCATAGCAGTGACGCTTCCAGGCTCGGTGGGTCAATGTGGGTGCGCGCGGCACCCCCATTCACTTGTCAAAGTCGTGATAGGCGATAACGAAGTTACTATATCGATTGCATGCCGACGCGATGCCCTTGAATGCACTACAGTTAAACATCTCCTCCACCTCCTCCTCCACCAGACGTTGCAGACTACGATGTTGATTGCCGCAAGTGCTCTAATTCAGAACAAATATCCATGGTACTGTCATAATTTGAACACGCCGCCAAAGCAATATCATATTTGCAACGTTGTACAGGTGTAGTGTTCAACCTGCCGAAATTGTTTCCCTGTTTTTACGGTCAGGTAGCCTCATGCCTCAATCAGGCAATATGGCTACCTGATTTAGAAACAGCTGCGTTCAACGAGCTCATAATGTGTGCATTGCGAAAACGCACGTCGCATTAATGGGGTAGTGGTAACCTGGGTCGTTGCCATTGTGTATACTCGACCCGCCGGGGGTTCAATTCCCCCTTAATGCATACCATGTGTTTTCATTGTTTTTTGATGACTCAAATACACCACCCATCCACTAGTTCAAGGATACATGTTGCCTTGCCTTCAGTCCGTAATTTCGCAGTTTTTCTCCTGTTACCCGCTGAGCGATTATGAACTCGTCAGCGCGAATTCTTTCAGACGCTACCACTACATGACAAGAAAAACAAAACAAAACAGTACTATTACAAATCTACGACACATCTCGTCCTTTCTGCCCTTCATCGTGGCTGGCCGGCAGCCCCGGGACGACCACTATCGCCCGCGGACTGCCCCGTGCACCCCGTCATACAGGTAGTAAATGCTGGGTTCCCCTCCAGAATGCGCACGCATGTTGCGCTCACCGGCGTGCCATCTCGCTCGGGCTGGCAATATTGCTGGGTGGCCAGTCGCCATTGTAGATCCCCTACTGCCAGCCAGCGCAGACCTGGAGCACCATGGTTGCTGATGGCCACTAACTAGGTTTGTCCTACCCACGCATTCCTAGTCCGACTATATGGCCTTGTTGTCCTTGAAGGTCTGCGCAATCATGGCCCAGATCTCTTCCTGGCTGATTTTTTTGCGACGCCCTGCCCTGGGAACGCGAGGCGTGACTCCAGCCGCGGCGAATGGATCCTGCGGCTCTACCTTCATCAGGACAAACTCCTGATGGGCAGATGGTTCACCGTTGTACTGGAAATCGTCGAACGATGTTACAGTCTCGCATCTCCTGTTTGAGACTTCGGGGTAGAACTGGCCTCCTTCAAGGGAAGGTAAGGTGCCAAAGTCAGCCTGGTCGTTGACCGGCTCTACTGCCTGCACAACTGCACCCGAGACGGACGTGCTCGTTTGAGGATCGTTGTTCCACTGAGGGTTGGCAGCGCAAGGGTATTTGACACCGCCATACCAGTAGAAACCCTCTTCGTCGTCTTTCCCGGATCCACTCGACGAGGGTTCGCCGACAGGGTCAGCTCGCGCCTTGGTCTTCCATTTCTTTGGCTCATTCGTGGCGGGCGAGGTCGACCAAGCCAAGAATTCGTGTACTTCTGCGAGGGAACTGCTAGACGACGGCTGGACGAACGGTTCCTCGGAGGCATGGACCGAAGAGGAAGCCTGACCGCTGGCAGCTCCAACGGGCCCAACAACTGGATCGAAACTTTGCGCATCACTTGTCGGCGTAGATGTCGAAGACGACGTGGCAGCGGCCCTGGATCGTGTCTGCGTCCTCCCTTTCAACCTGTTGATGACGCTGCCGGCGCTCGACTTCGATGCGGCGCCGCCAGCCCTAGTCCGCGCCGCCGTCCTGGATTTAGGAACAAGCCCCATCTCGGCTTTCATGTAATTCTCCAGTGCGTCACCCTCAAGATCAAGCTTCTCGCCCGCCTTGAGCTCGCGCTCTGCTTCACGCGAAGCAACGAATTTGGCATTGAGTTCAGAGCCGAACTGGAAGTTGAATCCGAAGGCGTCCGCAGAGGAGCTCGCCGCAGGCTGGGCTGCAGAGGGAGATGCGGGCTGCGACTTCGAACTACTAGGGGCTGGTACAATGTCGATAGAGGAGGCAGGAGGAGACGGGTAGGGAGCTCCTTCGATGTCAAACGCTGTGGCGACTCTGCAAGAACCTTGGGGTGGCGAATAGATGGTGTCAGGAACCGAGACCGACGCTGTACGTGTCGCGGTAGCTTCTTCAGCTGTGGCGGGTGAGGTACTCGAGAGGGACGATGTCGTTGGTGTGCTTGAGGTCCCCGCTTGGTTGCTAGTATCGTTAGGGGAAGGCAGGGGGGCATTGCCAGTAGAAGACATCGCGTTGTCTGAGGCGAGAGATGATGCTTCGGTTGCCGCGGAGGCGGCAGGAAGAGAGATGGGGGAGGATGAATTAGGAGTACCCTCGACATCGAAGGCGGTGGCAACTCTGCGAGAGCGTTGGGGTAGCTCAGTGTCGGCGATAGAAACAGATGCAGTACGCCCTAGGGCGGCAGATGGCGCTGTAGCAGACTGTGCCTGTAGGACAGCTGGGGTCGCTGGCGTACTCTCGTCGTGTCCATTAGGGAGTGGGGAACTAATATACTGGGTCGCGCAGAGGGCAGCAAGTGTATCTTCACCTGGCGCATTGATCGCTGTGGCGAGAGTGGGAGGGGGGGCGGAGACACCTGTAACAGCTGCAGGCGTGTCACAGGGCATCGAGGGTGCGTGTGCGCTCGGGACACTGGAATTGGACGGTGGTGTCTTGCTGTCAGCAGCTGCGGGGGCCGCACGCTCCGTAGGTGTGCAGAGCTCCATATCGACGGCCGGCTCCTACAACCGCGCCGTCTCAGAACGGTGTCACCAGCAGATACAGAGATACTCACTTGATGAGAGACCGAGGGGACATCGATTGGCTTCGGCGCGGTGACGAAGTAGTACTCATCGATGTCTATTTCCATGGGAGTCTCATGAATGCTCGCAGCCGAAGGGGGGCTGTAGGATTTTGCATGGACATTCACTGCATATGAGGGCGGTGTGAGAAGTCGTTCAGATGCAGCGGGACTCGTAGCAGCGCTCGTCAGCGCAGGCGTTGAGGGATGCTATGATGGACGGTCAGAGCACTGATCAAATCCATAAGACTCGCGCTCTAAAACGTACAGTGTCGAATATCGACAGCTTCTCAAACCTATGGTCTAACTCTCGGACCTCTTCAGGGAAGGAGATATGCATTTTGGTATCTGTATCATATCGGCGCTTGCGGGAGCCACGAAGGACTTTTGGCTCGTTCCATAGGCGATACTCCTCGTCTTCGGTCTCTGCGCGTAGGCGTGCGGCGGCTTTGTTGCACGTATGGTAGATTGTAACTATTAGGCGATAGAAGACTACCTGAGGAGACTCTCGCGCTTTCGGAAAACGTCTCGAGCTGTGGTAAAAGATATCCTTCATCGCCTGTCGTCTGCGAAGCGACGCGCGATGAGAACGGATGGGTGGACTTGTCTGGTAAGACAGATCCATGGCAAATATGTGAGGGGATTGCAACGCGAGGAGCGAGGATGGATGCTCTCAGCTCTTGAGATGCGAGACGGGGGTTGATGCTGGTGGGGGGAGAAGATAGAGAGCGGCGGCGGCGAAATACCAACGACAAAGGAAGTGCCCTAATTGGGTCTGAGTGCGTACTCCCAATCTCGCGGAGTTCCAACAGGCGCGGACGCCGAAGGGAGGGAACCTGCACGACAACCATCATGAACAAGGAGTTTGACAAAAAGCGAAGGCAGCGTACATGGACGTGCAGACCGGGAACGAAGGGATGGGCTCTTGCATTGTTCGCCCTCAATCTCTACGAGAGACTGAGGGCGAACAATGGTATCCCTCTGGTTTTATTCTCATATCAAGGCAGGGAGACGCCCGTCCGGGTGCGTTCTTGTCGATGAGTGGCGTGCGACATAGAACTGATATCCATGGTCCTGCATGGTTGATTCGCAGTCAGAGAGCGGATAACGTCAGAGTCGACGCCCTGAACGCACGATGTGAGTAAGATATAGTTATTACCCAAAACATGAATCATGGACTGAGAACGTACGTGTTAAAAAAGCAGGTGCTGGCGCAATGCTGAAAACGCTGTAGTCGTGGAGTTCTGTCACACCCTGTGCATCAAGGTCGCTAATGCGCCTACCAACAGGAAAATCTGGGGAGCAGGATATCCTTATGCGAGGCGAGTTCCAGGAAATGTTTGAATATCATCGTTGAGCTTGTTTTATGCGGATGTCCAGCTAGTATAGCTGCTGATCACGGTTGGTCGTAGACCTAGAATAATCCAGGAAGGATACCTAGAGAAGCAAGTTAAGTGAGCCTGTGTATCGATTTCTGATGCTCACCTCGGTTGCGTTCTGTTGTTATCGGGGTGCTTGCGTAGTAGGACGCATATTTCTACACTTCTACTGCTTTTTGGAAATTACACAAACATAGACCAGTGGGCAGTTGCAGGTTACTCTACTCGTTCCGAGAAAACGAGGGAGTTCCACGCCGTTCCGAACCTCCGAAAGGTTGCACACAAAGGACTTTCCGCGCTCAGGGTTCGTTGTTCTGCTATGTACCTCGCGCGTCCGCACTGATAATTCTGTCGGATCACACTACTAGAGACCAGACCAAAGGTCAAAGCTGCCGTTGCTTTAACAAGATTCTTTGTGTAGATCACAGTGAGTGTACCGCCGCCGTGGACGATGAGAGTTACAGTGACTAGAATTCGACCAGGTTAGTTCTAAGTCACTACACGAGAGTGAAGTGATGTATGACTCACTATATGCGCATCACCCAGAATCCTACAACTTCATCAGCTCATGTCGAGGCGGTCACGACGAACGATGGTCTGAGCGCAACTGCCTGTCAACAATTCGCTATAATTTAGATGCCGGCTACATATATTTCGGGGATTTCAGGATATCGCAATGCTGCTATTTATCTAGTCAGCATCTGCGGTTCAGCTAGAAAGCAGGTAGCTGGACGCTTCAGTGAGCGTGGTGTACTACGGTTAGTGACGACGTGAACGCTCACCAAAAACACATTACGAACCCTCTGCGTTGGCACCCAAGATGAAACGAAGATACGGTCAACTTGAAGCTAATTGAATCGCTCAACCATGTCCAGTGAGCTCGAGGTCGTTGAGGGTGTGCGAGGGACAAAGGAGTGACTGGCTGATGCGCCCCGCGACGCTTGCCACCACCAGCCAAGCGTGCGATCCCATCAAGGAGCCACGTGCTGCCCCCGACCGACGGGCGCCCCGCTTTAATTGACGGCTCCAGAGAGCGCAGGCATCGGGCATCCGACATTTTTGATTCGCAGTTTCGTCTGCTCAGCGCCTGCACTATTATGTCGTTCACACTCTCTCACTTTGACCCGTCATGAAATTCGATTGTGGTCAGCTGTGTTTTATGTCTCCAACATAGCAAGGTTCGGCGTGACGCGCGACATTTAATCTCATTAGCCGGGCCGGAACGAGCCAATATTTTCCATAGTTTTAGTCAAACGCCTCTGCTATCGACCACAACCTCCGTTTGCAATGCAGCAGTCGGGACCCCGTCAGGATGTGACCATCGGTATCTTGGGTACGTCTAGTAGATATAATGTCAGAAACCTCTTTCTCATCGTGCTACCAGCCCTCCAGGGTGCTTTTGCGGAACATCAGGTTATGTTCCAGAAAGTATCTATTAAGAAGAAGGTGGTAATCGTGCTGGTGCGAACTCCGGAGGACCTGGACAAGTGCGACGCACTTGTAATACCGGGGGGAGGTACGCGTTCACGGTTGTATGAAACTTATCGCTTTCCGACGCCGATCGTGTGACAGAGTCCACGACAATTGCCCTGCTTGCACGACTGGCGGGTTTATTGGGTCCATTGCAAGACTTCCTGAAGAAGAAGCCTGTATGGGGAACATGTGCAGGTGCAATTTTACTTTCTCAAACTATCGAAGGGGCCAAGAAGGGCGGACAGGAACTGTTGGGTGGCGTCTCAGTGACGACGGCGCGGAACGGCTGGGGCTCTCAGGTATGTGCACCGCTTGTCTATGATTTCTTGTCCCTTAAACAACATATTCAGGTTGAGTCTTTTGAGGCGCCATTGGAAGTTGAAGGGCTCCGTGAGTCTAATCGGCCGTTCCATGGTATATTCATCCGTGCACCTGTAAGTCTAGTTCGATTACACGTTGAAGCGAACCAGATTTCGAATGTTACATCCAAAATATGCAGGTTATCCTGGCGGTATCTCCGTCACCTACGGACCCACCTGTTGAGGTCATTTCTCGTATATCAGCCTCTCTTCTGCCTGCATCCGCGGGACATATGGACGAGGACGACACTGATCCCACGGACCCTCGTACAATTGTTGCTTTGAAGCAAGGCCGTCATCTACTGACCACATTCCACCCGGAGCTGACAAAGGACAACCGCTTCCATGAGTTCTTCATCACCGAATGCGTCTTGCCATCACTATGTAGCACATAGCTATCCCTGTATCGATACTTCACATCTAACTGCGGATAGATGCGCAAGGTATTGTCATAGATATATGTACTATCGGATGTATAGACTATAGATGGTATTGGTTGACAGCGCGGACCGTGACTAATGGAGGGGAGACAAGATGGTCCTCCAAGGAATGTGAGGTAGTGGGACGCGAATATCAGGAACATTACTTAAACCCACCCCAAAGGTCTCCAAACACGTCATCTTTCCTCGCCATTCCAGGTAATGGCGCACCGAACCCATTACTACCCGTTCCTGATCCTGCAGCAGGAGTCGAAGCCGATGCCCAGATATCGTTTGTATTAAAGAGGTTCTGTTGTGGCATCTGCTGCTGAGCCGTGGGACTTGTGGCGCCCCATACATTCTGTTGTGCAGCAACAGCAGGTTGTCCGTTCCAGCCAGCAGTCGCCCCCCATCCAGTCGTGCCCATCATGCTCGTAGCCTGAACAGGTGCCGCAGCCACGGGTGCCGCAGCAAACTGTCCCCATGCATTCTGCGCCTGGGCTTGCGCGACGCCAAACTGACCAAAGGCAGGTTGCGCTGCCGGTGCAGCGGGCGTGGAGAACAGAGAAAGGATGTCTTGCTTGACGTCTTTCTTCTGTGCTGGCGCGGCAGCTGGTGGGGTGGGATTGTGGAAGTCGAGAGAGAACAAGTCATTGGACGCAGAAGGTGTGGGCGCGGCCGGAGCAGGGGCTTGCTGTGGAGGAGCAGGGACAGGTTGTGCTGCTGCGTGTGAGCGGGCTGCTACTGCCGTTGAGAGTAGCTGATGGGGTTGTGGTTGGCGCGTGGTTACCGGTGAACGTAGAGAACTAGTAGAATTCGAGGACGCGTGCCCTGAGCGTGATGCCGAAGAGGAAGATGTTGCTATGGGTGCAGGTGCTGGCGCTGAGGCTGGAGTTTCTTGCACAGCACCGTTATCTAGCACGGATGGGTCTGTTGGCGGAGGACCATCCATGGCCCAACGACGAGATTCATACTTTGAGCGAATGAATGAGTCCATTTTGCTGGTGTAGAGAATTAGCCGGAACTTGACGAATATTGAGGATATCAAGACGTACTGATCTGGTGGAATGTGACCAGCTTTCAAGTGAGCCTCCCAATATAAGTTGGCTCTGCGGTTGCCCCACTTCTGTATCGACTATGAATGCCAAATGTCGAGTCAGTACAACTCGTAGTCTAGTTCACTGCTATATAGACGCACCGTCATCTGTTCTACAGTCCAAACGTCCAAGTCGACTGACTTGACCTTACTAATGTGTGTTCCCATCGACCTGTGTATGCCCGAACAGCGTATACAAAGGAATACACCTCTGCGAAATCAGATCAGCACAAGCATAACTCGGCCAAGCAATGGTGACATACAAATTCCATGAGGCCCATCGAGGGTCTGTACGCGATCTGTCAGACTCTCGTCGTTCGAACCGTGACACGAGGACGCACCATTTCGCTTGCAGTCTGCACAGACCTTGTTCTCCGGGTTCTTCAGGAGCTCCCGGAGCATTTTGGCGTGCTTTTCGGTTGTCGCCTTGTCTTGCTTCGTCGACATGGGGGAAAGCGAGTCGCTGTGGTAGTGGAAGATGGGAGAGACACGCTGAGGCGGGGCACACTGACTACCGAGGACGAAGACAAGCGCCCACAGAGTTCGGACGCCGCGTGTTGTGCACGTCAGAGCTCGACTTGTCTTTATTCACGACCACGACCACGACCACGACCACTACGACCACAACTAAATATGTCCTCCGCTGCTGCTAAGGCGGAAGCCCGGCGCAAGGCCATTCTCAGCAGGGGCACGGATCGTCTCGCAAAACTCACCAGCTCTGCGAGAGGGGAGGGCGCGCCGGCGTACATGCATGACGGTGTGTAGATATTCTCTTGGCGTTCTATCTGTTCACCCAATCATCTCAATATGTTAGACAAACCCCCTGCTATGTCCTCTAAGATACCTAGAGTTGAAGAATTCGTCGGCGAGGAGTCTACGCTTCCCACACCGCCAGCAGGCACTCGTGCCTCTCGAACGTCTGGGTCAACGCCTGCGGACATGTTCACCCAACCAGATGCAAACTCTGATGCTTTCCCACGAGACATGCAAGAGCAGTTTTTTGCTGCAATGATGAACGCAGCTGGAATGAGCGCACCAGGCATGGACGCAGGAGGCGCGGAACAGCAACAACGAATGTTGGAATCCATGTTGGGTGGTATGACCTCTCCAGACGCATTGCTGGCCCCAAGAGGATTGGAGAGCGCAGGCGACCCTACTATGCAGAAGTCCAAAACTACACCGGCTCCTCCGCAAACCCGTTCGAGGGGCATGCAATTACTACTCAAAATCTGGCCGTTTGCGCATCTTGCCATATTATGGATACTGCTGGCGTTCTTCATCATTCTGAGAGAGCCCGAAGCGTATAATGCCGGGATGACCAATATCGAGAGGTCAGAGAGTCGTTGGCAAAGATGGGCAGAGCTCGCAAGACGGAAGCCGAGCGAAGTGTGGGACGTCCAGTCTGTAGTGAGTCTAGAAAACATCTGTTTAGTAGTACTTATATTCACAATTTCGCAGCCATTCTTTTGGACGTTTGTAGCCGTAGTGGCTGTCTTGCATTGGACCTTAGTGTGGGGAGTGGTGAGTACATTTCAGCACTGGCTTCTTGTCCGTACTTAAATACCTCATAGGAACGCGTGCAGCTGCCGATGTGGATGATGGCTATACCACCTCAGTACCAAAGTTGGATCAAGAGCGGCATGCAGTATATGAAGATAGGCAGGCTCTTCTTCGACGATATTGCTGTAATAGTTTTCGGTGTAGGGATGCTCGTATGGTTTGCTAGCTGGTTTGCGAAGTGAACTATGTACGGTCACAGTACCTATGTATCCATTATCTCGTAACGGTTTGAATCATACCGCGGCGCGCTGATTCGGAATGATGTATATTATGCTGTAAATGGTGAGGAACATGCTCTAAGGTAGGATAGCTGCCGCGCCCGTCTTCGTGGGGTCCCAGACAAGTTGTTCGGGCACATTCTTTTCATCCTTTGTTTTCTCCTGCGGGGGTTTCTGTTGTGGTGCTTTTGGCGCAGCCTTCTGCGTTTGTACCTTCTTTGCTTCTGGAACATCAACTATGGGCAGTCCCGCAGCTATCCTTTCTCGCTTCCACTTCTCCCAGCCTGAACCACCACCGATATCCATAAGCTCTTGGAATATGGTGGACGACCACTTGCCCTCAAGGTCTAGTGTTCGTGTCGTTCCATCACCTAATACAAATATAAGTTGATACATCGCGAAGGATAAGCCCACACAACGTACGAAGCTCCAACTCCAATTCTGGCTTCCAAGTATCTTCCTTCGACTTCGGCTTCTTCGTCACCGATATCTCAAGTGTGGGGTTGGTATACTGTATACTTGGTAGACTGTCCCGCACAAAATGTCTGAAACGTGCATTGGTTGTTTTCGTTTCAACGGAACGCAAACTAAATTGCTCACCTCGCGCCGAAGTGATCGTTCCGGAGGGCCATCGTTAGCTTTAGGCTTCTAACATTATTGAGATGAGGTCGTGGCGCTTGACGGAAGCTGGCGAGAATTTTGGAGAGCCTGGATGGACCAGGAATGAACTTGGGCTTCCTAGCCATGGTATGGGCAATGAAGAGGGCGAGCTTAGGACAAGCGCACAAACGCTGGTGTTCCGGAGGTCACGGTTTGTTTGCGCTTGTTGAATCCAAAAGCTCGGCCTTCACCCTGTTTGGAAGAGACTCCGTTCTTGCGGTTCACAGTCACCTACCACGCGGCGTGCTGCCTCTACTATACCCTCCTAGCATCACCAAACGATCCAGATATCTAATTCACATATAAATATACTAACGACGCGTCACAGACCATAATGGCGGAGGAATCTTTAGTCTCACGGAGACCAAAGCGTAGTACGGCCGGTAATCGGTACGTTGACCAATTCGCTGCGAGGATCAAGTCTTAATACTCTGCCTATAGCATGGAAGCCGCATTAGCAGAATTCCGTGCTGAGGAGCTCGGGCAGGATGCAGAAGAAGACGTCGATTTTGTAATGGACAATGGTAAGAGGCACACTCCGTCAACTGAGTGGATATGACACTAAAACCCAGCAGATGAACAGGACGCCTTTGAATCCGACTTTGAGAGTACAGATGAGGAAGGCGCACAGGATGATGTTGATGCGGCTGCAGAGAAGATGGTCTTGGACGAAGAGAAACGGACAAAGAAGGTCGTTATCCACAGCTATTGCATCGCTCACGCATGTGCATGGGTTAACGATATCACCCCTCCAGGTGGCCCGATCTCAACTCGACAAAGTGACTGCAGCAGCGCATGCTCGGCAGAAGGCCACTTTCAACCCACAGCTAACTATAAACGATACTGCTAAGACAGTGCCCGCTTCAAAGCCTAAGAGACGCGTCTCGCTTGGCGTAGTGGTTGATGCTGAGACAGGAGAGGTGATGCAGAGCGGGAAACGGCATAGTCGGAGGTCACATACTATGTTGGCTACATCGATGTCAGACGCCCGGTTGCGAGATGAACTCGAAAAACAGGTATGAGTTATACATACTCCATGTCGTACGAGGTCTGATCAACCTGCATAGTCCACCGTACCAAGAAAAGTTAAGACGAAGGTCCGCCCGCCTACACAGGCCGAGCTGATTGCACGCGCGTTGGATATGGAGGAGGGCAACATCAAAGAGCACAAGAACTATCTGACACTTGAAGAGGAGAAGCGGAAGAAAGCACGACTTGTACGAGAGACTGTCGAGGGCCCCTTACTTCGGTGGATCAGCAAGGTCGAAAACGTCAAAGTGCTAGTCCCACCTCCTGCGCCTCCTTTACAAGTTGTACATACAATACAACCGATGACCTCCATGCCATCAACACCACAGTACGCTTATGCGTATTACTCACAACCACCACAAATTCCTAGCCCTGCGTCCACCTCTGCCGGATACATTGCAAGCTCTACGCCCTATTACCGTTACCCACAAGGATCGCCGCACGCGGGTATGCCATATATCCCGATTCCTCCTCTAGTGATTCCTCCCGAACCGATTGAAGAGGAACAAACCGTGTCGAAGAGTTATGTAGTGCATGAAACCGAGCAGAAGGAAGGAACTGCGAGACCGCTGTGGAAAGAGACTATGGCTGCGATGTTTGGTGACCATGTGAACTGGGAGGAGCTCAAAGTATACACCGGCAAAGGTCGCCCAATGAGTGAGTGACATTTCTTCTATTTCATGTTTGCGCCTGGTAACGCATATTATCTAGCCCGACCTGTACAGCAGTGTCCAATAAGCGGACTACCTGCACGCTACCTTGACCCACGCACAAATGTCCCGTATGCCAATATCGCCGCATACGAGACTCTGACACGACTCCTTTCGCATCAATATGTCTGGAGCGAGACCATGGGATGTTATGTCGGCCCAGAAGATGACTATGAATCTGAGGACACGAAGTTGAAGTAGCCATCATCCTTACGGTCTCTGCGAGTAGTCCACCCTGCATTCACTCTTCTTCGTCAAGTCTGTTCATCAGCTGTAATTCATCAGTGCCAACATCGTCTATACGACAGTATCTCCGGCAGTCCATCATTTTTCAGCAGTGTACGTAAGCTATGTTGAGCACGGTACCACGGTACCTTCCGCATTCCTTTGTCTGATTTTTAAGCTCCTCAAAACAGGTCCGCACGATAAGACGCCCGCTAACATTGGTTCCTATATTGACGAATGATCCACGATTTACGAGTGTTTTGTCATCCTAAAGCGGAGGTCAATAAGCTCTTCTGTAGGTTATTCATCTCGCCTCTGTTCTACATTTTCTGGGGCCCAAAATTTAAATAATCTTTTGTTTACCAGAAGAGTACCGCCCGCGCCCAAGCCTGCTTTGGAACTCCGCGACGAGGATACTTACGGTCCCAGCCTAGTTTGTTCTCTCTATACGGACAATCACGACTCTCCCTTCCTCCTCCATTGCACCAACCACGTCCTAGCACCCGGTCCAAACCAGCTGCACGCTCTGACCGTCTCCCATCCCATATAAATACTCCAGTGCAGATCGCTATGTCCCTGTTCAAATTACCCCCATTCCTCCAATCCATCCTCCGAGGCTCTCGAGGATCCTCCCCCTCCGTATCCAGTGTCATCTCAAAGAAGACTTTGCTGAAAGTCTGTCCCAATGGCAGTGTTCGTCGCGCCTTTTTCAAGGCTTTCCGCTCTCGCTATCACAAGGAGCAGCTCGACACTTTCGAAGTGCGGGCACAGGAGCAGAGGCGACTTTCCCGTCTGCAGAAGTCAAGAGAGGCACTTTTGGATGAGCCTGACGTCTGTCATGACTCGAAAAAACGCCGTTTCTCCGATGCATCGCTTGAAGCACCTCTTCCTGCCGCAGGACAGAGAACTTCTGTCAGTAGCCACGATCCCGCTCAATACCAACCGACCACCGAACAACACCAAGCACAGGAAACCGAAGTCAGGATGGTTCGTATCACTCCACCTTCTTGTACGCCCAGTTGTCTGATCCGTAGCACTACAGGCATGGGACGATGGCGTCGCCATCGGTAGTGGCGCCCAACTGTGTGGCGTCGCCACTCCCGCCCCGCCAGTGGCATTCAGCCATCCCTACCAACCACCACACGCGCACAACTACTACTGCGCGGCCATCTACGACGGCGACGTTCAAATGGAAGCGGAAGAAGACATCGAAATCACCATGGGTACCCCCACGCTGACCAGCGCTGCCACCTCGCTGTATGGCGATAGCCCCGAGTGCAGCGCAGAGTTGCTGACCCCGCCACCGCAAGCTATGGACATGGCTTACGTCGCTTCAAGCGACTGGGCTGCGTCCGCCGTCCACGTCGATCGGTTCGACGAAATATACTCCGCCGCAAACGTCCCCATCCCAATCCCCCATTACAAACCAGCAGATGAGCCTGAAGACTGCGCTATGGGTCATGAAGGCGACTCTGACCGCAACACAGCGAACAACGCCCCAAGCAAGTCCGTAGACCTTGGCTTGGAGCTGCTCGCTTTCCAGGTGGCGGAGGCCAAACGATTCAAAGCTGCCGAGGACGCGAGGCGATTGGCGGCGGAGCTGGAGCAGGCACAGCAGCAGAAGCTGCAGGAGAAAGTCCACGGCGCACCCATGACGTCAAGCCACGATGACAATGGTGTCACCCCGGTCGAGCAGGAAGCAGAGTTGGAGGCAGATGTATCGAGCACAACGCAAGACCCCGCCGTCGGGGATGATGTGCTCAACATCCTCAATGAGATTGCCAACGAGGTCTCTGGGCTACGACGACGGCCGGCTGCCGAGGAGCTCATCTGGGGCTCCGGCGCCGAAGAACTCGTGGATCCGCTGAGCCTCGCCAGCCTAGCGGACGCACTCCCTGATGTATCCGCTCCTTCGATAACGAAGAACGGCTCTCCACAAACTACTCGCATCCCAGGCACAAGCAAAGACAGTGCGCCGGGGCTGGCGAACGCTGCTACCTCCACGTCGTCGTTCCTCGCGGCGTTCGACTTCGCCGCCGCGGACTTGCCATCGTACGAGGACCTCTTCGAGCAGCTGGTTGAGATACCCAACGCGGACGCACCCAAGGACGCAGAAGTCGTGGGTGGGGTCTCCAGCAGGGCTCCGTCCAACAACGACGATCTGAGCTGCCTGCTAGCAGGCTTCAGTATCTCATAAAATGCTGTCGAAGGCCTGCGTCGCCTTAGCTCTAAGGCAACCATCACTCGCGCTCCACGGAACAGCCGCGCCTCGTACATCGAAGTGTCCGCACCCAGTGGCATACAACTTCTGCGCGCAGCGGCAGAATCCCGAGGAAGTAGACTCCAAGCACAACCGACGAGTTGCAGTGTCTACATCGGTCCCGGAGCTAGCCGCTTCGGCTCTCATCGCACCACAGATGCATAGAGAGCAATGTCACCCCGCCTCTATCTTATCACTTTCGTGATCCAAGTGCCGCTCTTCGATGCTTCTGTACCGATCATTAACTTTGAACGTTCCGCGACATTGTCAGTAGTTGTATCAAATTATTGACTATTGCGACAAGCCCGTAGAGGATTGAGCACTTAAGGTCTGCTGAATCTGAGACTGTATACACTCATGATGTGTGTAATTCGACGAAGTAGGAAAAAACAATTCCTCGGCCAGGACTATGCATTAAGGGGGAATCGAACCCCCGGCGGGTCGATGGCAACGACCCAGGTTACCACTACCCCATTAATGCGACGGCAAAGTCGGGAACTGAATTTATATACACCAAGACGGACTCTCGATTCTCGAATCCTCGTGCCGGCCCCCGGGGTCCGGGGCTCCGGAGTCGAGCCAATATTGACGTTTATGAGCAGGTGCGTTAGTAGTAGACTGAGGCTACGACGTACGTCCCAGTCTGCGCAACGATCATGTCGAATTCAGCCCCATTTTCTGGTCGTACAGGACGGCTATCATCATCTCGCCCATCGACATCTCGCCCATGGACCGGTCAGTCGACATCCCGTCCGTATACAGGTACTCTTCAATCTCGCCCGCCCACGGCCCGTCCACAGACGGCCGCGTCCTCGCGCCATGAGGCAAGCTATGTCCTCGCCATCTTAGAAGGACGCGGCGTTGGACGTGAGGTCGGAATGGCAGCGCTTGACAAGGACACTGGACGCGTGAACTTGATACAAGTGCGTGACAAGCAGTCTACTGTGCGAGAAGTCATTGATGCCGATTCCTTGTGTTTTCAGCTTGCGGATTGTCCGACATACGTGAAGACTCTGCATCAGATGCATTTACATACGCCTTCGCTTGTTCTCATCCCGGACACCTTCTTCTCTGCCACGGATAGCGCGCTTGCGTCGGGCGGGAAGAAGCCTAGCACGACATCCCTTCTCGTGCAGTGCATAATAGATGAATTTGAGGGTGTCCCCGTCGAGCCTGTGTTGAGGAAGTACTGGAGCGAAGGCGCGGGTACGCATATACTCGAGAGGTCTCTCACTCACTGACATGTATCTAACTCGTGCAATCGCGTCATAGGCCTTGAATTTGTTAACCAGCTGTGCGTGGAAGACGAAGAACGCGCCGCAACTCTTGTAGCCATCTCTAACAAGTACGCGATATGGCTATATGCGTCTTCGTCCATGTCTTGAACACTAAACACGCGTATTAGGTACTATGCGCTCTCTGCCGCATCGGCACTCTTCAAACATGCAGAGGCGAAATTGAACACACGCTTTGCAGCTGCATCACTCCGCATTCGATACGTTCAGGTCGAGGGCACGATGATGGTTGACCCTGAGACGGCGCGGAACCTTGAGCTGGTGGGGAACATGACCAGCCGACGGTCAGCACATTCATTGTTTGGGTGCGTCAACAGCAATAAGTAGTATCGATGCAAGCTCGGATCTAACCGAAGGCGGGTTTGTTGTCAGTGTTCTGAACCATACGTACACTGCGATGGCGGCGAGGCTGCTCAGGGTTACGCTGCTCGCGCCGAATACCAGTATGTTTTTTTATTTTATTTTACCACAATCTGCGACCACTAAGCGAACTGCGTATAGCACAATCTGCCATCGATGCTCGACTTGACGTTGTAGAAGGTTCGCCTCTTGTGCCGCATTCCGTTGATATCCCCCTGACGCGTCTTTATCAGAGCTAGTACAAACCGAAGAACGATACAATGAAATCAAGGATGGGCTCAAACTGCTCAACAAGATGGATTTCGACAAGCTGATATCTTCGGTATGTAACCTTTTTCTCTGATTTCGTTTCTAACCCAACCCCATTACATCAACTGCAGCTCGTCGCGTCCGAGGCCCGGGAGACGAGCAGCGCCAAGACTGCCGGGGTGCGCGTATCGCAGATGCTCAGCATCCGCAACATCGTCAAGAGTCTTCCGCTCCTTGTCAAGGCATTGGTCGGGAGCAGGTCACAGCTCTTGCATATCGTACATAAGGTGCATCTATATATGCGCGAGTTCCGGCTTGGTGAGAAGACTGATGTAACTTACTCAGATGATCTCGGACGAGAGATTGGAGAAGATCGAGCAGCTAGTGTCCGCTGCGTTGAATGATAATGCTATGCCACAGAAGGTATGGATCTATGTGTTGGATACTTTCCTTGCTCACATTTGTTCGACACTCATAGGGTGGTCTTGGTGCTGTAAACGCACGCGTATATGCCGTCAAGGTACGCCTAAACTCGTCGTGCCGGTCATATATCTTTCTCAGACACATTTCAGGCAAACTATAACCGCCTCCTCGACGTTGCACGAGAAACCTACAAAGAGAATGTCGGCGACATCTTCGCGCTTAACACCGCGCTCGCGCAGGAGCACGGTCTGCCGCTCACGGTCCAGTATCAAGAGAGCGCATCCGGGTTTGTGTTCATGCTCAAGAAGTCAGACTTAGAGGACACAGGGGGAGAGCTTCCGAGGGGCTTTATCAACGTGAACCAGAAGAAGGGAAAGTGGGTGTTTGGCAGTCTGGAATTGGTGAGCATAGTATTTCTTTTGAGACAAGCATTGATTATGAATGCGATGGTATGCCAGACCAAGAGGAATTCGCGCATGAAAGATGCGCTGGACGAGACGCTTATCTTGAGTGACCGCATCATCCAAGACCTCGTCGCGGATATCGTGATAGATATCGGCGCACTGTACAAGGCTTCCGAAGCAGTCGCGTTGCTTGACATGCTGTGGTCTTTTGCGCATACTTCTATCTGTGAGTGTGCCCTTCATCCATCCATCGATATATCATTCATGGTATGACGTTCTCTCTTCATCAGTACACAATTATGGTAAGGCATCACGCTGCTACGCGATGTGATACACTGAGGTGTGCATATAGTCCGACCTGAATTCACGAGCACCCTGGCCATCAAGGCCGGCCGCCATCCCATCCTCGAAACCGTACAAGCAGCAGGCAACTTGGTACCGAACGACGTTTACTGTTGCGAAGCGTCATGCTTTCAAGTCGTGCAAGGTCCAAAGTGCGTGCATACATTCACACTATGTTATCACCGCTGATTTTCATGGTATTGCAGTATGTCAGGTACGTGGAAACAGGGTACAGTATGGGTCTCGTCATGACATCCTTGGCTCCCATATAACAGGCAAGAGCACATACCTTCGACAGATTGGTCTACTCACCGTCATGGCTATGAGTGGGTGCTTTGTCCCTGTTGAATACGGGAGTTTCAGGTACCGTCAGAGTTCATCTACTATAGGAGTGCCGCTCATAGCCTAACGTTCTCTAGAACCCACGACGCTCTGCTTACCCGCCTGTCGAATGACGACGACATGGAAAAGAGCCTTAGTACGTTTGCAAACGAGATGGCGTCTTCAGCCATGATTCTAGGTACGCTGCGCTGCGGCGCTGATGACGACTCAATGTAAGAGTCGCTATATGTTTCTGACGCACAGGTATCGCAACGCCCGATTCGTTGATTCTGATTGACGAACTCGGACGCGGGACCTCCCCGAGAGAAGGTGTCGGTATCTCGCATGCCATTGCCGAACATCTCATAAAGCTCAAAGTCAGTACAATTCCCTATAGGAGCACCAGTTGCACGAGCCTCACTACGTTTTCTTGTGTAACAGTCTTTCGTATTCTTTGCTACGTGAGTATGATCGCTTCGCGTGCGTCGCTGATGTTATAAACAGTATATAGACACTTCAACGAGCTCGTCACGACTCTATCGCGTCAACCGTCTGTGGTCAAGTACGCGACTGATGCCCGCTGTGCGACGGACCCGCGCTAAACAATTCCTGTTTAGTCTTCATCTCTCGGTTCATCGAACGAGACAGACAAGCACAAATTTTGGCATGACTTTCCAATACAAGTATGTTCCTCTTTACGACTAATATATGATCCCTCAATCTGTGCTCTTTCTAGGATCATAGACGGTGCCCCAGAGAACCTGGAGCATTATGGTCCATCTTTCCAGACTCTCTAAGGTCTGACTGCTGACGTCTAGATATAGGTTTGGACCTCGCCCGGCTTGCAGATCTCCCTAGCGACGTCCTGACCGAAGCACGAAGAGTCTCTTTGAAACTCACCGAACTAGAAGAGCGCAAGAAGGAAGAAAGCAAGACGAACAAGGTGGCTATCAGGCGTAAGGCACTGCTCCGGGTAATATCTTTTTTCCTCCCTCATGCATTTCCTGGCTCGGTGGATCCTCTGCTTCCGAACCTGGGCTTACTGGCTTTGTGCTCTTCTTGACCTTGGGATATCCCTGGCAGCTCCGCGCGCAACTTACTCAAGCTTATGAACATTCGACACTCCCGGACGACGAACTTCTGACGTATACTGGGCGATTCCAAAGGGACATCATGAAAGTGCTGCAAGATACTTTGTGACCGCTCTATTCGTCTCGACCGAACTGAAGTCTCTGCTGTCTATTGTTGGCGATGAACCGGAAATTCTGTCAGCTCAAGGACTGTAGCACTATCGTCATGTACCTCTGACTACGGGACCAAGTCCAGCATCGCTGCTGTGCCTTATATTCATCCGTATTTCTTGCAATTTGGTCAACTGTCATCGCCGACTCCTACCCCGCTGGCAAGTTCATTCTTGGAGTTTATTTAATCATTGATACTGGCTGTGGCACCCTCTTCCCGAACACATACATCGAGATATTCCTGGATGATCATCCTTGGCTCTCGATTTCGGGCGGGCCTCATCCGCCCGACCCAACAGGACAGGTTTATCCAACGCGTCCAGCCAACCACGAAGCGTGCTGGTGATCGCAAAAGGCAGGTCTCGAGCTTGTGATCCTAACACGCACAAATAAGCATAGTCAGATTTCGTTGCAAGGCCTCATCTCTCATGTGTGTACGGTGCGGGCCACGCATGCTTTCGGCAATGTCAGCACAGAAGGGAAGTCTCCGTGTGAGTCAATTTCCGATGTGTCGCTACTCCGCTCGTTCTTACCCGTGGGTCACCAACCAGATTCGCTCCTTGCTCAAAGGCAACTCTTCTCGTCCCGTTCGCCCGTATCCCGATTCCCGACACGGATTCGGGAAACGGCTCAAGGTGAGAATCATTGGTCTAGATGTGAAGGACGGTGACTTCTCTACAACGACGACGTCCGATATAAAGATGCAGGCCGCAGGCTTAGGCTAAACACGTAGTTCACGCTACTTCACAGACTCTCAGACCATATATTCCTCATCATCATCATCATGGTGAAAGTTGCCATCGCAGGTACTGGCCCACTCGCCAAGCATATTATCGAAGAAATCGCTGTCACGACGAAACATGAGATCATAGTCATCTCTCGTTCTGCAACCAACCTCTCCAGTCTCGGCGCAAATATCCAAGTTGTTCCCGTATCCTATGATGACTCCGCTGCGCTCACAAGCGCACTCGCCGGTGTACACACCGTCATTTCCACCATCTTTCAATATAGCGGCACCGCCCTCCTCGACGCGCAACTCGCGCTCATCTCCGCTGCGTCGCGCGCAGGCGTTCGGCGTTTCGCTCCGAGCGAGTTCAGCGTTCTCGGGCGGGAAGACGACGTGATTGTGCCATACCGCCCGAAGGCGGCCGTCGCCGACGCGGTGCGGAAGAGTGGGATGGAGTACACGTTGTTCGAGTGTGGACTGTTTATGAACTACCTCGGGATGGGCACCGCGGGGCTGGGCCACGCTAAAGCAGTCAGCCTCGTTGTCAACGTCGGTGAATGCAACGCACGCGTGCCTGGGGACGGCGAGGCGCGGGTTACATTGACTCGGCTGGAGGACGTGGGGAAGTTTGTGGCTGCAAGTTTGGACATGGAGTCATGGCCGGAGGTCAGCAGGATGTCAGGCGACAATATATCGTACAACAAAGTCGTGGCACTAGCTGAGGCCGTGCGTGGTGCGTTTGTATTTCTTTTCTTCAGACTGTTGTTATTGAACAATTTGGTATTACTTCTGTAGGTAAGAAGTTCGACGTCACCTATGCCTCGGTCGAAGAGCTTCAAGTGGAAGAACCTAACATGCTGCAGCAAGTCTTCTTGGAGATTATTCGGGGCCGTTTCGATATAAAAGATGCCAACCTAAACAAGTTGCTGCCACAGGTCAAACCAATGAACGTAAAGGAGTTTTTGCAGAAATGGTGGGCGCCCGCTTGAGTGCTGCGCACCTGTCAGTGTACTTCACTTCTTGTAGCCATTACTATCGCACCTCGTAGCACGATACGTACTGAGGATAGAATGACGTTATGACCCTGATTCGACAGAGAGGAACGTAGATCGCCTTATTGGGCCTATTCTGCCTTATCCGGAAGACCCGTAGCCTTGGAATCAAACAGGGCCAAACAGAAATTGGTTCAAGGGCAATGCTCTGAAATGAGAGTCACTCAGAACACGATTGTGATATGCTCTGGTCGCTACTACTACACAAACGCAGATGCATAGTGCACATCTCAGTAAAGTTCAGAAACCTCCGATCCATGAATAACTTATATGCCTGCCGCAGATATCTAGAATTTAGAGTGCTTTGAGTGCAGGTCCGTGTCGGGTCCGTGTGTCAACCGAATATGCGCTTGCGGATCTCCGCTCCTGCCCTTCTACGTTCGTCAGCGGCCGCGCCACCGCTCAAGACCGACTTGTTTTCTACAGCTCTACGGCTGAGATATGGCAGCACCTACAACAGAAGTTGAGTTTCGAGATTCACCCTGAGACTATCATCCCTTTGGACTCACCTCGGAAAGTGATCCATACGGCACATATTTGATAACAAAAGGTGTCGAGGACCGCGTTCGATCAACGAGATAGTTGGTGAGGTTGTCATGCATGCCTAAGAAACCGGACGGCATGAATATCATTTGCGGAGAACAGCGGACATTCACTCACCGTATAACTGTGCCAGAGTCAGGCGCTCGGTGACTGCGCTGCCTATTTTCACGACAGTCTCCCCCTCGGCAGTGACCCCTTCTGTCGTGGCCAGATCACGCTTCACCAGCTCGTCCAGGATCAGTCTACAGCTCGTCCAATTGTGTGTTCCAAAGAGTGCACCGACAGTAGGGACTCGGGAGCCAAGTACTTCGGGTTTAGTGAATCCCAGTATCGAGCTGAAAGACCGCGTGCGCGAAGGCGTACTGGACTTGGCTACGTCTTTTGCGATAGCATCGATGACGAAGCGTGCGGACTCGTTGTAGCACGCGTCTGTCTCGGGCTTGGTAGGCCATACTGGTGGCAGAGGGTCAGGAGATATGGACAAAGAGGACCGTTTGCCTGAAAGTCCGGACGCATGTGCCGACATCTCTTGAGGGTGGTAGGCGCCACGAACCAGTTTCACGCCTAGTGCATAGCCTGACGCCTTTGCAGCTTGCAGACCGTGAGCCAGATGTGATACATTGCTATAATTGACTGCCTGTCAGGGCGTCCTTCGAACGGGCTGGGTACAGTGGACGCACCGGCGCAGGTAGGCTTGGTATGTGTTGTAGACAAGCGGTTGGACGGCCAGCTCCGAGGAAGAGGCGGTGCTTTCAGGTAATTTGTTGTACCTGATCATAAGTGACAGTGCAAATGCATCTATCGCAGGCTAAACGCAAGTTAATGAATCGGTAGGCACAATCTTCGAATTCGCGTACTTGGTACCAACTGAATACATAGGGACGTATTTAGCACAATTGAACCAGACATCTCTGACGACTAAGACGCACCTGTGCTCTGCATCGATAATGATTCGTACACCACGTTCATGGGCTCTGTTACAGATCAAGTTAAGGTCTGCGTGCAAATCTTTGAGATCGGTAATGTCTTGTGGCGTAAGTAATCCTTCGAGGTCCGGTGATGATGTATATAGGATGTCAAGATCGGAAGCATCTGGCGTGCCGGGGAATGGAACAGATGTTGCGGGTCGATGTTTCACAAGGTATTTGGACAAGTTGACAAGAGATTGGTGATGCGGGAGAAGAGCTGACTGCCCTCAGCGATAAGAATTCCTCATGGTGACACCAGAATGAACGCGGGAGTAATAAACGCACCAGTTTGACTGCTACCCATGTTCTCCTGCCCTTAGAACTACCCGGCGGAAGGTGCTCATCTTCAAAGTTTGCAGCAACGTCTATACTGTGAACCATTTCCTGGACGATTTGTTTGTAGGCCGGCGGTTTAGCCTTGTCTTGCCCCTTTCCGGCAGCTTCGTTCTCGTCGACTTCTACGCTGTAGGCAAAAAGACATCCTTTATTCTCGGACCGGAGGTTGTTCAGAAGGGGTAGGGCATCTTCAGCGGTATCCGCTCCTACAAACTACCATGCTATCAAGTCGATGACGCGCTAAGAGAGTGGTTACACCAGACTCACCTGATTGAAGAATGTGACCCGCACAAATGCTTCTGTGATCTGTTTCAAGCCGGGGACCGATAACATGATAGACAGGAGTTTGGGTGACCAGTCCACTAACGGTGGAATCGAACACATAGTATACACCACATACGACCTGACAAGAGCAGACAAAGGCGTTGGTGTTCGTTCATGACCCTTCTTCTCAGGTTCCGCATCCGCATGGACGGGTGATTGGACAGCCGCGTATAGCAAGGAAGTGGTAACGAGAGCCCCGGAAGCTAGACCGAAGGTAGACAGACGAGAGGCAGAAACGCGACGGAAGACATTAGTTCGTGGGGGAGGACCAGAAGACAAAGCGCGCGTCGTGCAACCCCACACAGGCGGTGACTTGGGGAACGCCCTGCACAACGAGCGCAACATCGACATCACGTCGAGGAGGATGCTCGGCGAGGGGGATGTTTGAAGATAGATATATGGTCGTCGGGTCTAATCAAATGAGCGAGTCACCGTGGGCACACTGATAAGCTGGAGGCGGGACGATGGATCCGTTCCGCACAGTCTCGTGCTGGTCACGATCGTCGGTTGTCTGAAGCATTCTCCGGCCTGCAAGCAATCAACACCATGAGCCGACCTGATAAATTGTCCCGAGAGCCTCCGTGCCTGCGACGACGAGCGCAAATGTTGTCGCTTGGCTACTCAAGGACTCACCGAGCTCAATTGGAATATTCAGCTGTCGGCCGATGAATCGATGAAGTCAGACCTTCAATGAAGCGATGACGAACGGAGTTTGTGAAGATAAGACCGTCGTTCCTGTAATCTACGCAGCGGTAGCGGAATGAATCCAGAAGCACAATCATGGTCTGGTGCAAGACATGCAGAATGTCGAAGACTCGCTTGCGTTATCGCTAGCGCCCAAGGTCTACGATGATTGGGTCATGAATATGTTCGTTCAATTGTGTCATTAGCTATCGCAACATGAAGGAAATCCATAGATATACAGAAACATCACAGCCATATAACTACAAGTCAATCAACAGCGCTTCCCGTTCAGGCTCTGTAGGAGCTGGCGAAGAATATGCCTGGTATAACTGCGGAGGAGCTGTGGGCGCAGCCGGGAAATTCGGTAACTGTGGAGGAACAGCCACCTGCTGCAGGTTTTGAAGTTGTGTGGAAGCGTGGCCGTACGAAACAGAATTGCCGCGTGTGAGGTATTTCGTCTGGGTGTTGACAGCTGGTGCAGGAGTTGACCGATAGGTCGCCACGGTGTTCGACCGACCAAGAGATGCCTGAGAGGGAGTTATTACTGGCGATTGTGGCTGTGGCACTGAGTACCCTTGTGGTTGAGAGACGGGGGATTGCACGGTGGGCGGAGCAGACACTGGGTATGACTCCGGCGCGGAAAGAGTGGGAGGGGAGTACTGAGGGACGGAGACGGGCTGCGTTGGTGGTTGATAGTGCTGCTGCTCGACTACAGACGATAGCTGAGGCTGCGCCTGGTAGGCTTGCTGTGAATAAGATTGCTCGTTCACAGGGGAAGTCACGTATGCGCCGTTGGACGGTAGGGTTGATTGCCGTTGAGGAGCTGTTTGTTGGGACTGGGGAGAAAAATAAGACGGTTGAGCAGACTGCATCTGAGGGGATCCGACGGTGGCTTGCTGAGACCACTGATTGTACGATGCGGCTGGTGCCTGCTGGTATTGAGGAGCATATCCGGATGTAGCTGGTTGTGTGCTGGTGGAGGCTCGCCATCGTGGGTGGGAAACTTGCTCCGTCAAAAGCTTATCGTACAACTTGACGGCTTGTGACAGCTTCTCATGCATCTCAGACAGAAGTTCTGTGTTCGCGTTAGCAAGCCGTCAGTTAGCTAAGAGTTCCCGTAACTCACCTTCCTTGCGTCCGGCATCGCTTAAACTCATAGCCAGCTTAGGCCTTAATCCATTCGCCTTATCGTACAACTCAGTGACCGCGGGATATCTCGACAGGTCGCGACCGCCTTGCTGCTGCAGCTGCTCTACTGTCTGACTGAAAGTCAAGACAGCATCCTCCTCTAATGGTTGCAAGTCGTAGTTGGGTAAAGTAGGCACAGTCGGCTTCGGTGTTGCAGAGTGTGGAGGATATGACTGGGAATATCCGTTATAAGTGTATGATGGCTCCTCTGTCCGTGGTGTCTCGATGCTCAGTGGTGCACTAGGGCGCGGCGCACTCGCTTCTCGAAGACTGGCTTCGATAGCAGCTCGGAGGTCGGGGTCATCTTCTTCGTCCGCTTGGCTTTGTGAAGAATAGCCATTAGTCTTTGTGCGGTTATCAACGATCGGAGGCTCTGAAGACTGCCATGGTGATTGTGACGGGACATAGCCTGGCCGCTTTGATCCTGCTGCGCCTACTTCTTCTAATGACAATTGGATAGCGCGTTGCAGCTCCGCGTCGGCGAATTTGCGCGCAGAACGGTGGCGGGAAGTCGATAGGCTTTGGGAAGAGCGGTGGGTCCTGTGCAAGATCAGTATAGCGTGACGAAGTAATAGAGATTGCAATACTTACTTGTGTTTCATGTTCAACTTTGTGTAGCAGCTATCACATACCCTAACCTCCTGGGCAATACCAAAGTGCGGGAGCGCCATGACCTTAGAGGAGCATTGCTGATCGAACACCTGCCCGCAGTTACGACAGTGATGCTTGCGATTTGTAAAGGAGAAAGCTGTACGGCAACGAAGACACACGTCCGAGTCGATCCATTCTGGTGCTGTTTGTGTGTCCACCATTGCTGATGCTGCAGCAGTAAGGTCTCGAGGCGGGAATTTGAAACCTATTGCGATTTTAGTGTCAGGAGACACCGCTGATTTCAAAGCGCGCACCTTCATTCTGAAGAGTCTTGTAGGCTTCACCGACATAACTCAGATTAGGCTTGCCCTCAAAGGCAATTGCCCAGTTTTGAACCAGTCGAAGAATCTTGTTCTTTACGTCATTATTGAGTGCGGGTATCTTCAGGATCGACGTCAAGTTATCCATGAACTCCCGCGATGCTATCTCGACTAGAAATGGATCTCCACCATTCTTCACGCATGTGTCTGCGAGCTTTGGAGGGGCACGAGGATAAGCACTACTGAAGATGCGCAAGGAGATACACGTACACCGAGAGCCAGGAGCTGAACGTTAGGGTTCTTGTGATTAAGGCGACGTTTGAGAGCACGCATGGCATCCTTCGGTACGACAGACTTGGAGCGGATTTGATCAGATATCTCAAGGTTTAGTGCAATATCCTCCGAGCCAGAAGGGAGCATCTCAGAGGTGGCCTTGTCTGTCCGCAACAATGAGTGAATGGTTGCCCACTATAAACAGCCCACGATTAGACTCACCAACAGCATCGTCCAGCTGCGATGTCCCCCACAGTAGGTTGCTAAAATAAGACATGATGCAAGAATATAAGGTGGTTGTTCGTTGGGTACGACGAGAACGACGCCGTTTTGGCTTACACGCGCGGGCGCAGTTGTGGCGGACGATATTACTTTTGGAGCCCCGACACTCCGTCATGTGGGCGACATTGGTGCAAATTGCTCCCCGACTGTAACTCCGACCCAGTGCGTGACTAATCGTGACATTCGCCGGGACCGTCGTGGTGACTGTTGTTCAACAACTCCCTCATCGTCGTCGACCTCCTCGTCGTCGTCGCACCCCTCTGCTTTCTTGTCCTATAGAGGCTCTTCAGGCATAATCTCTGAGGATTTGCCACTGTATTCTCTGGATCCTCGGCGTATTTTGAACGTCTTGGAGGCTTGTCGACTCTAGCTTGCGTGGCTACAAGAAAAGCCTCAAAAAAGTCTCCTGAACGACCTAGGACGACTCATTTCTCGTGGAATTCGCGTGGAAGAAGACCTACGATAGATCCTGGACTGCTTTCTGTCTTAATTACAGTGTATATTTCCTCAACCGCGTCCGCGTCGTTGTCGCACTTCCCTTCCCACACGTTCTCGTCACTCCTCCGCCATGTTGGGCCATCAGTTTGCCTACTCGGCGGCGCCGATTCGCAAGGTCAAGGAAGTTCAATTCGGTATCCTCTCTCCTGAGGAAATCGTCAGTCAAATTTCTGCTGGTTTCGGCGCTACCCCAACTCACCCCTGTTTACTCACAGAAAGCCTACTCGGTCGCAAAGATCGAACATCCCGAAGTGATGGATGAGACTACACATAAGCCCAAGATGGGAGGGTTAATGGATCCTCGTTTGGGTACAATCGATAGGAACTTCAAGTGTCAGACTTGCGGAGAGGGTATGTCGGAGTGTCCAGGTCATTTCGGTCATATCGAGTTGGCGAGGCCTGTGTTTCATCCGGGTACGTACTGTTTATGTGGGCGTGGTGGGGTTTACTGACCGTTCTTGAAGGCTTCATTGTGAAAGTGAAGAAGATCTTGGAATGTATATGCGTAAATTGTGGGAGACTGAAAGCCGACATCGTGAGTCGCGTCCCCCTTTTCGTCTACTCGTTTGCACCCCTCTACCCAACTTTCTGGGGGCTCTCTCCGAACCCATGGAGAACCCCAAGCCCGCTCTGCGTTCGTTCTCGACAATCGAGGCGTTCTTCCACCCGTGACGCGGATCCCGCGCGTTTTCGATCGCTTGATCGCCGTGGGGTCCATTGCATAACGTCCGGTGTTGGTTGGACACGCGGTTGCGTGGTGAAATGGGGGGCTGAGCGAGGAGTGCGGAAAAAAAATTCCGCAGTGTGGTCGAGCCACGCTGGGATGCAGAGGTCAAACTGCCCTGGCTGTCACGCAGCTCTAGTGGCATGTTTTCGGCCAGCACTTACTACTCGATGTCTTTTGCCCCCTGTTATTATCCTGTTCTTCGATGTTTTATGTGTTGTGGAAGCAGTTTCGTCGCCTCTAGTTGCACATGCTAACGTCCTATCTTTTATGCTCGCCTCGCCACGCCTTTTCAACCTCGTGTGAACTTCGCATCGTAAGTCGGACCCTGCCTTCGCAGATAAAATTAGGCATGTTCGCGATCCGAAAGCTCGGATGCAAGTTGTCTGGAACTTCTGCAAGAGCAAAATGATTTGCGAACCGGACGAGCCAAAGGACGAGAACGATAATATGGAGGCTGACGAGCCAAAGAAGGGCCACGGTGGCTGCGGTGCCGCACAGCCGCAAATCAGGAAAGAAGGTCTTAAGCTTTTCGTCCAGTACAAACGTTCGAAAGACGAGGATGAGGTTGGTTATCACCGCGTATACACTCACAATACCGTTCTTACAGCGCATATCTAGGAGGTAAAGACGCTGCAGCCTGACAAGAGGCTATTCCCACCACATGAGGTGTACACGGCTCTGAAGAAGATTACTGATGCCGACCTGCATCTCCTCGGTCTTTCCGATGAATACGCTCGTCCAGAATGGATGATCCTCACCGTCCTACCTGTCCCTCCTCCGCCAGTACGTCCAAGTATAGCCGTCGACGGAGGCACCATGCGGAGCGAGGATGATCTGACGTACAAGTTGGGAGACATCATCAAGGCTTCTGCGAGCGTCAGACGGTGCGAGCAAGAGGGTGCTCCTTCTCACGTCATCACGGAGTTCGAGCAGCTTCTACAGGTGGGATACCGGTGATGTCGTCACGAGCGATTGCTGACGCTTTCGAATTGCCCAGTTTCATGTCGCGACCTATATGGACAACGACATTGCAGGCATTCCGCAGGCGCTACAGAAGTCCGGACGTCCCGTAAAGGCCATCCGCGCTCGTCTCAAAGGCAAGGAAGGTCGTCTGCGTGGGAACTTGATGGGCAAGCGTGTGGACTTCTCTGCCCGCACTGTCATCACTGGCGACCCCAACCTGGAACTGGATCAGGTGGGCGTACCAAAGAGTATCGCCATGAATTTGACCTATCCGGAACGAGGTAAATCCATCTTATACGATATGAAGGAGCGGCTTGACTGAGATACTCGCAGTAACGCCGTACAACATATCATACCTACAAGAGCTTGTGCGTAACGGCCCTACGGCATATCCGGGAGCTCGTTATGTCGTGAAGGATACCGGCGAACGAATCGATCTACGGTACAACAAGCGAGCGGACGCGTTCCTGCAGTACGGCTGGATTGTAGAACGCCATCTGAAAGACGGAGAGTGAGTTTAGTCTTGAGAAAATCTTTTGGGGCATCGAAATAATCCCTCTCGCAGCTACGTTCTCTTCAATCGGCAGCCTAGTCTGCACAAGATGAGTATGATGTGTCACCGTGTCAAACTCATGCCATACTCGAGTAAGTAATTACCTATCACCGGAGACTCATGATTGACGTTGTCGTTTATCAGCTTTCCGATTGAACCTTTCTGTGTAAGTCTTGGATGAAGGGTCATGGACTGCGCCTGATCTTGACTCACAGAACGCCGCCGTATAACGCCGACTTCGACGGTGATGAGATGAATATGCAGTACGTATCTGTCCAGAAATGGTTCGTTCATTCACACTGACGACGATATCTAGTGTCCCTCAAAGTGAGGAAACACGCGCAGAGCTTAGTCAAATTGCGTGGGTGGCTCGGCAGGTCCGTACAATGCCGCTTACCCATCACAAAATACATCGATTGATTGACATTTTATAGATCATTTCACCGCAAGCAAACAAGCCTGTCATGGCCATCGTCCAGGACACGCTGTGCGGCATCCGGAAGTTTACCCTTCGAGACTGTTTCCTTGACTGGAATCAAGTGCAGAATATCCTATTGTGGGTACCCGACTGGGATGGCGCCGTTCCCACCCCCGCTATCATCAAACCGAAGCCGTTGTGGACGGGGAAACAGCTACTTAGCATGTGCATACCCCGCGGTATCAATATTCACCGCTCTCCCGAGCCAAAATCGTCGAATCCTGTATTCGACGACGGCATGTTGATCGAGAACGGTGAAATAATCTTCGGCATCGTCGATAAAAAGACAGTCGGCTCTGCTCAAGGCGGTCTCATCCATGTTGTCTTCCGCGAGAAAGGTCCAGAGTCCACCCGACAGTTGTTCACGGCCCTCCAGATGGTGGTCAACTACTGGCTTTTCCACAACGGGTTCAGTATCGGTATAGGCGATACTATTGCTGACAAGAAGACTATGGCGCACATTCAAGAGCAGATTGCCATTCGCAAGCAGAACGTCGTTCAAATCAGCGATGACGCAGCGCACGATCGTCTCAAAGCGCAGCCGGGTATGACCATCCGAGAGTCGTTCGAGAGCAAAGTCGAGCGTGAGCTCAACTTGGCCCGCGACCAGAACGGGCAGTATGCACAGAAGCATCTGAAGGAGGACAACAACGTCAAGCAGATGGTGGTAGCGGGTTCAAAGGGTTCATTCATCAACATCTCCCAGATGTCGGTTTGCGTGGGTCAGCAAATTGTCGAGGGACGGCGCATTCCATTCGGGTTCCGTCATCGTACTTTGCCGCACTTTAACAAGGACGACTTCAGTCCCGAAGCACGCGGGTTTGTCGAAAATTCCTACCTGCGTGGCCTAACACCGCAAGAGTTCTTCTTCCACGCCATGGCTGGACGAGAAGGTTTGATCGATACAGCCGTGAAGACTGCGGAGACCGGTTATATCCAGCGTCGTCTGGTGAAGGCGCTGGAGGATGTCATGGTTTGTTACGATGGCACCGTCAGGAACTCTCTCGGTGATCTCATTCAGTTTGTGTACGGCGAGGATGGCATGGATGGTGCTTTCATCGAACGACAAAACATCGAGACGTTCGCCCTCACAAACAGGGAGTTTGAACACGATTACCGCGTAGATGTCACTGACCCGTCTGGGGGCTTCCTACCGGGCGTGTTGCAAGTCGGACTGGACGACAGCTCTCTTGAGCTCCAAAGCAAGCTCGACGAAGAGTTCGGACAACTCTCCGAGGATCGTAGGATGCTGCGCGAGTTCATCTTCCCAAGAACGGACCCCACATCCCCGCGGTACCTTCCTGTCAACCTCCAGCGAATCGTTCAGAACGCCATCCAAATCTTCCACATCGACCGCCGGAAGCCGAGCGATCTGGAACCCGCATACATCATCGACTCAGTACGAGAGCTATGTGATAGGCTTATTGTGGTGCGCGGAGATGATCCGCTCAGCAAGGAGGCGCAGGCAAACGCGACGCTTATGTTCCGTATGCACCTTCGCGCAACCTTCGCGGCCCGCCGGGTGCTGGAGCGGTATCACCTCAATCGCGAGGCTTTCGAGTGGGTGTTGGGAGAGGTGGAGTCGAAGTTCAACCAGTCCATGGCCCACCCTGGAGAGATGTGCGGTACGCTGGCGGCTCAGTCTATCGGAGAGCCCGCTACACAGATGACCTTGAATACGTTCCATTACGCTGGTGTCTCCAGCAAGAATGTTACCCTCGGTGTCCCGCGATTGAAGGAAATCATCAACGTCGCCACGCACATCAAGACTCCTTCCCTTACCGTCTACCTCAAGCCGGAGTTTGCGAAGGCCGATGTACTTGCCAAGCAAGTGCAACAGGAGCTTGCGTATACGTCGTTACGCACTGTCACTGCTGCTGTCGAGATCTGGTACGACCCCGACCCCGTATCAACTATCATCGAAGAGGATAGCGTCTTCGTCGAGTCTTTCTTCGCCATTCCTGATGAGGAAGTCGAGTCGAAGCTTCATCTACAATCGCCATGGCTGCTTCGTCTGGAGCTCGATCGTGCGAAGATGATCGATCGCAAGTTGACTATGGCTTACGTCGCGGGAAGGATTGCGGAAAGCTTCAAGACCGACTTGTTCGTCATCTGGTCAGAAGATAACTCCGAGAAGCTGATCATCAGGTGTCGTGTACTTGGTGGCGCGGACAAGGAGGACGATGGAATGGGCAGTGTGGAGGAGGATATCTTCCTCCGCCAACTCGAGAACACGATGCTGAATTCTGTCAGCTTGCGCGGTGTTCCTGGCATCGACCGTGTCTTCTTGCTGGAGCACGACAGGATCATTCAGACTGCGGAGGGTGCTATTGAGGCCCGTGCAGAGAAAGAGTGGGTCTTGGAGACAGACGGTGTCAACTTGAAGACGGTGATGTGTATCGATGGAGTCGATTTCACTCGCACATACTCGAACAGCTGCGTCGAGATCTTCAACGTTCTCGGGATCGAAGCCGCTCGTGCGGCTATCATGAAGGAACTGCGGAGTGTCATCGAGTTCGACGGTTCCTACGTCAACTACAGGCATCTTGCACTCCTGTGCGACCTCATGACTCACCGCGGATCCCTCATGGCAATCACTCGTCATGGTATCAATCGCGCGGACACTGGTGCTCTCATGCGTTGCTCGTTTGAAGAGACCGTCGAAATTCTCATGGAGGCTGCAGCGGTCGGAGAGAAGGACGATTGCCATGGTATCGCAGAGAATGTCATGTTCGGACAGATGGCACCGATGGGCACTGGTGCTTTCGATGTGGCGCTCGACATCGACATGCTCAAGGACGTAATCGTCGATCACCGCATACCAGTGCAGAGCAATATGCTTGCCGCACACGTCGACGAAGGCATGACACCTGGGCAGGTCGCAATGACCCCGTACGACAGCAATTCGCCGATGTGGAACGCGGATGCGTCGTTCAAGGGCGAATCAGCCGCTTTCTCGCCACTGGCTGTCAATGGTGGCGAAGATGCCGCCAGCTTTCAATACCTTGGTTTCGGCCAGAGTCCTATGGGAGCAGGAGGGATGTCACCGGCACCCGGCTACAGCCCAAGCTCTCCCAACGTGTACTCACCGACTTCGCCGTATGTTCCCCAATCACCGTTCGGTGGCGCGACGTCGCCTTTCGGTACATCGCCTTACGCGACCTCTCCCTTCTACGATCGCAATCGCGGGCCGACGTCACCAACGTACTCACCGACATCTCCGGCACTCAATCTAACATCACCTGGGTACTCGCCGACAAGTCCTCGCTACTCACCTACCTCGCCATCGTTCTCCCCGACTTCGCCACGTTACAGTCCGCAGTCCCCGTCGTTCAGCCCGACTTCACCTCGGTACTCACCGACAAGCCCGTCGTTCAGTCCGGCGTCCCCTCGTTGTACGTGTCATTTCAAAATCAAAGTTAACTGTTTGCTTATACCGTCTATTCTACAGATTCTCCAAGTGCGTCTGATTATATCTTAATTATATGTGCGATACTCATTGTCCGACGCCTACTTCATTGTACAGCTTGTAAGCCTTCATTTCGCGCATTCTCGGTTCTTGAAGTGACTAATATATCCTTCAGCTCCAGCACAGATGTCTCCATCTTCGCCGAAGTACTCACCTACCTCACCCACCTCACCCTCCTCGCCCAAATACTGTAAGTATTCAATTATCAACGATAGATGATAACTCACACTCTCTTAGCACCGACGTCGCCGACGTATTCCCCAGCATGTAAGTACCACAGTGTCTTTGAAGACAAACGTACTGACGATAGATCCACATATCTCTCAGCTCCTGCATACTGTGAGTCAAAATAAATAATTACCCGTATGTCGTAGACTGATTCGCGTCGACAGCACCCGCGTCGCCGGCCTACAGCCCCACCTCGCCGCAGTGGTCACCGTCGAGTCCAGCTCAGACAACAAATGGGACTGGGACTAATGGTCGTGGACATACCTATTCTACGTCTCCCTCGTGGGACTGAAGCCTTTCCTGTGGACATTGTCGGTGACCTTGCAGCCTGGGCTGCCCTCTTGATTTCTTTGCTCTGTAGTCGGCGGTACATATCCTCTAGCTCTGTTATTGCATGCATGTAGATTAGCAAATTTCATATTCATACCGCCAGATACCGTTGTATCTTGACATTGCATGGGTCTTGAATCCCATCTGAAAGATCATTAATCATTGCCTTGGTGATTGCAAATATGTAGTAAGAAACCGTCAGTGGGCTTGTAGATAACATTTCTAATGAGGCAATGCTTTCATTACTTACGGCTGATAACTCTAGGCTTATCAGTTTCTTACGGCGCTAACAGGCGCTTGAGGGCGATTACACCGCTTCGCCGCTGTCCTCAGCGACCGAACGTGTTTCTGTCTACTCTTTCCAGTCTCGCCACCTCCGCGACGTAAACGACCATCATGGCCACTGCAGCGACTGGCCCGCCCGTCGTGGAGGAGGGAAAGCTCCTCAGTGAGTCTTTGAGCACGGTCAAGATTCAGGTGCAACAAATGCGACGGTATCTGGTATGTTGCTCGAAGGCCTGTGTTCAAGCGCACTCGATTCATGTCATTGACTTACAGGAACTTGACCAACTGATGGACGCACTCAAAAGCGCGAGTCTTATGCTCGCAGAGTTACGCACTTCCTCTCTTTCGCCCAAGCAATACTACGAACTGTGTAAGTACCCACCGAGACTTCAACCTCAATTATATTGACGACCACCGTGCAGATATGGCTGTATTCGACGCTCTCCGTCATCTTTCTAACTATTTATACGATGCCCACACTCAAGGCCGTCACCACCTCGCAGACCTGTACGAACTTGTACAATACGCTGGCAATATCGTTCCGCGTCTGTACCTCATGATCACCGTTGGTTCCGTGTACATGTCAATACCGGACGCACCTGTGAAAGAGATCATGAAGGACATGATGGAGATGTCTCGCGGAGTGCTGCACCCTATTCGTGGACTGTTCCTGCGACACTATCTCAGCGGACAGACCAGGGACCATCTTCCGTTAGGGAATGATCCAGGGTACGTGCACTAGTACATCCTATGACCTGTTCTAACCTTTCACAGCCCTACCGGCAACTTGCAAGACTCCATTACTTTTGTACTCACTAATTTCATCGAAATGAACAAACTCTGGGTGCGCCTCCAACATCAAGGTCATTCGCGCGACCGCGAAAAGCGCGAGATGGAGCGTAAAGATCTGCGCATTCTAGTTGGCACCAACCTTGTCCGACTTAGCCAACTGGATGGCGTGGACTTGGAGATGTACCAGACCAACATTCTACCCAGTATCTTACAGCAAGTCGTCAGCTGCAAGGACGTCATTGCGCAAGAATACCTCATGGAAGTTGTCATCCAGGTAGGTGGACTGTGGAGATATTGACTTCATGTTACTCACGGGTGCTGCGGTAGGTTTTCACCGATGAATTCCATTTACACACCCTCGGCCCTTTCCTGTCTGCTACGGCGCAGTTACATCCAAAGGTCAACATCAAGCAAATCGTCATCGCGCTTATCGATAGGTTAGCGGCGTATGCTGCGCGAGAAGCCGAGAATGAGGACCCTGAGGAGACAAAGCGGCAAGAGGAGGCTGCAACACGACGTCTCGCTGAGAAAGTCAAGATACAGAAGGCGCGTATACGACAGACCGGTGTCAACGGCAGCAACGCGCCTGAGACTCCGAGCACCGAAGTCGCTTCGAGTGGTTGGGGATCTGTGCCGGAGACCCCTGTTGCCGAGAAGGCTCCTGCAGAAAGTGAGGGGCCCGAGGAAGAATCACAAGAAAAGGTGGATAAGGGCAAGGAGAAGGAGAAGGTGGAAGAGACACCAGAAGTGAAGAAGTTCAGAGGCATTCCGGAGGATGTCAAGTTGTTTGAGGTATTTTGGCAACAGGTCGTCGAGTTGATCAAGGTGCGTAATTGCAACGATAGTGACGTTCAGCGCACTAAGAATGGTGCAGGCTCGGCCAGATCTATCGATCCAAGACATCACAGCACTGCTGGTATCCCTGACGAATCTTTCCTTGAGCTGCTATCCAGACCGGCTGGAATATGTGGACCAAGTTTTGAGCTTCGCTCATGACAAGATCCGCGAATTCACCACTAGGTATGTTTAATAGTAGACTCACGTATAATCTCCCTAACGCTCCAGTTTTCCTTCAGCCCTGATCTGCACTCTCCGCCGACTACCGCCAACCTAGCTGCACTGTTACTTGCACCTATAAATTCGTACCAATCTGTCCTCACCCTGCTAGCTCTTCAACAATATTCTCCTCTCCTTGCTCAGCAGCCCTTCTCAACGCGACGATCATTAGCTCATGCTGTGATATCCTCAGTCCTCAAGAACGAGACCATCATCGAGACACCTGAGGACGTGAATGGCATCTTAGAATTGTGTCATGTTCTGATCAAGGACCAGCAAGATGGAGCCGCAAATCCACCATCTTTCGGCTCTCAGTCTGGAAGGGAACGCAGGGGAGGGCCGTACGAGAAGGAGGAGCTTGCAGAAGAGCAAGGATGGATTGCGCGAATGGTCCATCTCTTCCGTGCTGAATCGCTTGCTGTTCAATTCGAGGTATGTCTAGACTTTATCTATGCGAACGGGCATTGAAGAAGGTTACTTTGTTACGATCTATAGCTTCTGCAAACCGCCCGCAGACACTTCGAGCTGGGTGGAGAGAGGATGCGCTTCACATATCCTGCTCTTATCACCGCGACAATCAAACTATGCCGGAGGTATAAGAACAGGGAACACCTAGTAAGTACATTTCGAAACACGTGCACCATTTTTACTGACGGATTGCTGTAGGAGGAAGACTGGCAGAGCAAAGTCTCGACAATTCTCAAGTTTATTCGTCAACTAATATCGATTCTCGGGACCACAGTGGAAGCGCCGTCAATAGCTCTCCGACTATTCCTGCTTGCTGCCCAAATCGCGGACGAATGCGGTTTCGAGGATCTAACATATGACCTCTATGTGCAGGCGTTTTCCATCTACGAGGAGAGCATATCAGACAGTCGGGCGCAGCTGCAGGCGATCACGCTGGTCATCGGCACGCTACAAGGCTCCAAGGTGTTCAACGAGGATAACTATGATACTTTGGTTACTAAGGCTGCGCTGCATGGAGCGCGACTGCTGAAGAAGCCGCATCAGGCGACTGCGGTGAACATAGCGAGCCACCTTTGGTGGCAGGAGGTCCCTCCAGAGGAGGAAGCGCAGGCGTCTCCTAAGGAAGTCGAGTCTCCTTCGGCACCGAAGGAGGATGGCGTGGACAGCCCGAAAGCTGTAAGCGCTCCTGTAGTGCTATCGTCGTGCAGCCACTGACCTAGCTCGTCTTAGTATCCTCACCAAGATAGTAAACGTGTTCTCGAGTGCCTCCAGAAGGCTCTCCGTATCGCGAACGCTGTGACCGAAGAGATCGTGACCGTCCAGTTGTACTGTGACACACTCGACCAGTATCTGTACTACCTCGACCACGGTGCTCCTGCTGTAAGTGTTATTTACATTTCTTTCTTTCTGTTAGTTGTCTCACGGTTCCACTTTTGCGCAGGTCACGCCCAAGTTCGTGAATAGCCTCGTAGAGTTGATCACCTCTAGCATCGACAACATCTCGTCGCCGGACGTGCACCCGACGCAGCGCGCGCCGCCGGGGCTGCTAGAGGGCGTGCAGACGCCCGAGATGATTACGCGGCACTTCCGTAACACGCTCTATTACATTCAGACGAAGAAGCTCGCGGCGGCGGGCGCGGACGGTGGGTCGCGGTGGGACGACGTGGACGTCGTTGGCGCGATGCTGAAGATGGGCATTACCCGTTAAGCGTGTCCACTGTTCGCGAACCGCACGGACGCTCATGCACCGATATGCCTCGCGAAAGTAGCTTACCTGCGTCGGTTTTTGTATATACTAGCATTCCGGATCTCTGCTTCGCAAGCGTGTTTTTCGTCTTAGTTTATGCGTTATACGTCACATGTGCAGCGTGTAAGTAGTGTGTAGCGTGCCTCAGAAGAGCATGTGTTCATTGCGGTGGCGGGAACGCGTCGGCGAGAGCGTCGGCTAAGTGGGGGAAGTTCTCTGCGGGGACAAGCATCATCCTGCAGGCGACCTCCAAGCCGATCGCGTCCTTCTCTCGTGGCTGCGCGGTGGTGTAAGGGAAGTCGACGGCGTGTGTAGCGTACTGGTGTGCGATGCTATTAGTGTTATCGTATCGAGCAATAGAGGCCGACGTACTCGTTGGATGTGCTCATCCTCGGGATGAATGGAATATACGCCCTCAGCGGCGGGCGGCGCGGCAGTTTTTGGACGTTTCGTGCGCGGGTTGGACTGGAGTTCGGCAGCTTCCTCCGCAGTGAGGTGATATGTTTGAGCGAGGAAAAGGTAGTGCGTGAATCGGAAGGGCTTATCCTGCAGAGTTTCAGGGTTAGTGATTCATGTGGCCACAACATTTTCGAACGAAACTGACAGCGTCTACGGCCCATTGAATTTCTTCGGTGAGCATGCGGTACATTGGCGGCATGATCTGCACGGGCATGTTGATGAGGCGTTCGGAGAAGACGAACGCGACGTGGTTCGATGATTTGAGTCCTTCGGGCCCGAGCAGGCCCTGTAGTGTTGCGTGGAACTTCGCGTCCGCGGAGGATTTGTGCAGGACGTATTCCGTGATGGCTTTCGCAAATGGTCGAGTCTAACGTTTCCAGCGATGAGCATTCGGGCTATGCTAATACAACCAACGGAACTCACTTGATGTAGGTGGAGATTTAAGACAGTGAGGCACGCGTATGGGTCGCTCTCCTTGCCATCGCATTTGACTGTCGTCCCAACCTCAGGCTGGGCGAGCACGAGGTCGGCGAGGTCTTGTAGCTGCAAGGCCTCAGCGTCGCCTTGGAAGAGCTGAGACGCGAGCCGTTTGAGTGCAATGTAGTCTACATCTGGGTTTGGGTCGAAAAACTCAAAGTCCACATCGACGATGCTCTACTAGGTGCGGTCGTATCAACATTTCGCGTGTAATATAGACGGCACGGAGAGGAGTGATTACTCACCACGTCGTCGTCTTCGACGTCTGCAGCTCCTTGCTTGCGTTTAGACATGATTTGTTATGTATAGTGTTCGGCGTGAGTGAGTTAGCAGTACAGTAGTTTGTTGGATCGTGCTGGTGGTGGTGAGTGCAGGAAAAGAAAGTTAATGGCGAGCGTCTACGAAATTAGGTGCGCGTCGAATAGCGCCCAGAAACAACTTGCAATACGACGACCACATTCGTCTGGCCACGATCCGCCTTCAAATATACCTTGATATTGCTACTCTCTCGTAGTGTGCTGTAGCTTGAGATGTGGGTCCCTAAATTTTGATTCTGACGCCGATAGCGACAAACTCAGCATCCTCCGCACTACAATCGACCATTCTGCACTTGAAGTACAGGACCACCCGACGTGTCTATGTAAAGGATTGAAGTTACGTTAGATGGTCGCGGGTGCGGTGCAGAGGGAGAGGATTGGGAGAATGTCTGGCAGAGTTTGCGATGAGCAGCAAGTCTGTGGCAGGGTGTTCCATCTGTGCTGTGCCTTGGTTCTGCGTTCCCACCGTATTCGTCGCTCGGTCACGTATTGCCCATTGATTCTCCTTGAGGCGAGCGGCTTGAAGTGCTATTTGGGTGTTCTAACAGCGTTGTAATCCATCCGCGGGAGCTTAGAATGATCATGGAATCGGGCAAGATGAAAGCCGTTCGTGGATCATCGATGGGAATTCCGGGGCATTGCAGCAACTTGTACCACCTCAAGACCTGCTCTACACCGACTTAGAAAACGGGTGTCAGGTATCTGGAGCAGCCAAACCGTCTTTCTCTGTGCCTTCGCCGTCATACTTCAAGTTTAGTATGTGCCATATCCATTTGCGAGAGCTCAGAAAACCCCGTCCCAAGTTCGCCGCTGTCACTGGCCTGCCGCTGGAAAGTTAGTAGCGCACGGTCAGCCACAGGAATTCTAGGAACCTTTCTGGACTGTCAAAATGCTGCTCTCGTTCGCGGCGCGTGTGAAGAGAACGAACCCAATAGGACGAGGACGATCATCTGGTGTGCACAGCACCTCGACCAACCCTACCAAAGCCCGTCATTGACCTCATTGTCGACGTTAATGAGCCGAAAGGGCAGATCAAAGTACCACGACAATCAACATGACTCGACAAAGAAGAGTCGGACGCCAGCAGCATCAAGGAATGACACGCTTGTGGCACGCCTCGCGGCCACGGGGATCAACATTAGAGGTCTCTTCGTCCGCGCGTGCCAGTCGACTAAGTTCACCGACTCGGCCTGGAGGTATATAATGAAGAAGATTCAGTACTGGAACTCTCACCTGACCTTCACTCTCTCACCACCTCGATGCATGACGAGCCCATGGACCTACCTCAGCAAGCAGACATGATCGCGACCGACTGGTCGCGCAACGCTTCCACCATGTCCGTCGCGTCGTCCTCGCAGGTTTGTACAGAAAGGTTGATTTTTTACAATTTACTCACGCGGCATGTCTAGTATTCCGAACAGCTCGAGGATCTCAGTGAATTTTATGGATTAGTTGACACCAGTAAGTGGTCTATCACTCATGATAATACTCTCTGTTCGACACGAAACCCACAGACCATCTAGACGAGTCAGAACCGCAGTTGCAGTCCGAAACTGCGAAGGGCAAGTCGCGATGTCGGTACGAAGACCATACCCCAGGAGTTTTCGACGACCCAGCGAAAGGGTCTGAATCTCAGTCGACCCATGCTAGCACTAGCACTGGGATCACCAACTCTGTCCCTACTACCATCCAGTCTTACCATGCTAGCACCAGCACTGGTGCCACCTCTTCCAACTCTCGTAAACGCAACGCAGACGCCGCGTCACTCGAGGGACCAGCGGGTACATCGACTCGAAAGCTCACAAGAACTGAGAGCTCCACGGTCAGCCGGTCCCAATCCAGCACGGCCAGTGCGAGCGCGACGGCGAGAGTAGTAGCCCCAATACCGGTGTCTCCAGAAGACCCTATTGTAATCGTGCGCGACCTGTTTGTGCTGCATTCTACTCTCTCTGACGTTCACCGCCATGCAGGCACACTCGCCTGACCATCAAGTCGACATGGGCTGTCTTCCCTGGGGCATTCAGTGGGAGGTCGCAAGATATACCGCTTTGGGTCTCAGCTACGGCGATATCGATTTTGACTGCTTGAAAGGATCCACCAACAAGCAGGCTTCCGAAGAGCTCAAAGACATTGTCAAATCTTGTCGCGGCAACCTGCAAACGAGTCAGACTGTCGACGAAGGCTTTGCCGCTGCTTTCAAGGATGAGACGGCCGCTAAGGTTAGGTTCAATTCCACATGTTGCGTCGTCGGTTTGCGAATAGTGTACTCATTCGATCTTCTGGTTCCAGTCGCCGTGGGAAGACCTTGATCGCGAGGACGAAGCCGTCCGCGAGAACCGCGAGCACGTACGTACTTGCGCCGACCTTGAATGCGATAAACACACACTCTACCTTCATGATGACCCCGACTGGTATGGCGGCAAGGTGCACTTCACTGGCAAACTGAAGTGCAAGGAGAAGAACGGGTCCATTATAGGCACTCCCTATATTGAGCTCGACAAACCCCTCCTGTCCACGTCCAACCGCTTCACGCGGCGCTTCGGTTCCTGCGCGTTTGTGCGCATCCGGCTCGACAAAGATATCGTGTACAGGACGGGCGAATTCCTCATGCGCTACTTTAGACACCCCTTCGTGATAAGCGGGCGTGTCTTTCGCGCATTCTACGCGAAGGACCACAACGTGTTCCTGTTCCGCACCAACGAGGTCGTGGGGACGCGCCATGGGCCCGACGCGAACGATGGAAGGCCAATGTATTGCGTGAAGGAACCGCGAGCGGGTCTGTCTAATACCGAAGACTTGTCATTCCTGGAGTTTCTGAATTGGCACAATGCTATCGAACTCAATAACCACCAGGTACGATTTGTATGCTCATTTAAAGCCCACCGTAGTTGTACTGACAAGAAGTTTGGGCACCTTGTAGACTATGACGAAGTGGGCAGCGCGTTTTGCTCTTGGGCTCTCGAACTCGGTCCCCGGTGTACGAATAGCACCGGAAGATGTTGTGCGTATATCCGACATGGGTGCGCAAATCGAAAATACAGCGTTGGACGTGCTGATGCCAATTGCGTTCTATCAGCATCACCTATGTATAAGGGGAGTCTTGACGATATTCCAACCGAGTTGACGATGACAGATGGTTGTGGCTTCGCGAATGCAAACTTCTTCAAGCTTCTTCAAGACAGGTTTCAATGGAGCACCTACCCGACGGCGATCCAGATGCGCATTAAGGGTGCCAAAGTGAGTGTGCAGATATGGCAGTGCGCAGAACTTCGCTAACGGAATTTCAGGGTCTGCTCGTTCTGCACCCGGATCACCCTTCCGTTACGCAAGACCGCCGGCCCAGGGTGTGGATTCGAGATTCGCAAGAGAAAGTAATCTACTCCGCTGACGTGGAGCAAGATGTAGGGCTGTATACAGTCGACATCCTCCGTTCTTCGCACATGGCTACGCCCGCGCGGCTCTCGGTAGAGACAATCATCAACCTCTCTGAAAACGGTGTCGAAACGCGTACACTCACGCAGATAATGCAACTCAGCCTGCAAGAACGCGTCGATCGCCTCACGCTCTGGAACGACCCCGAGCGTGGGTTCACACTTGCGAACCTGTGGCGCGCCCTCGCGAAGGAGGGTGGCGTGTTCGCGGCACGGTTGGCACGACAGTCGGTGGGCTCTGCGCGGGCGATGGGATACGTCTATGAGGCAAAGGATTCGCACGAGGATGAGGACGACGAAGACGAGCTTGATGAGTCGGAGAAGGGGGACAAGGGGGACAACGAATCCACTGCATGGTGGCCGGATCCCATCAGTGGCTCGCCGTCTTCTTTGGAGGAGACAGCGATGTGTCTCCTCGACTCCGGCTTCTCTCCCGACGACTGTGCATTGTTGCGATCGAAACTCAAGCCGATAGCGTCGAAGAGCCTGAAGAGTTGCCAGAACAAGTATCGGTTTGCCATTGCAATGTCGTGTTCGGCGTTCGTGATACCAGGTATGCGGCGTGTGGTAATAGATCTGTTGCCAGTGGGCTTGACATATTCGGTTGCAGATCCTTGTGGTGTTCTCGCTCCGGGCGAAGTTCACATTAAGAGCTCTACGCGAAATCTAATCGACCAAGACGGAAATGAAACCGACATTGTGTTGGGAGATGTCCTGGTTCGTTGCTAAATTCATTTCATTAGTCTCAGATCTCTGACATGCATCATAATAGCTAACTCGACACCCATGCAAAGTACCTACAGATGTGCAGAAGGTAGGATTTCATTATGCCGGAAAGCAGCAAACCTAATTCTATGCTTCCAGGCAACTGCCGTCATCAAGTCTGAGCTGCGCAACTACCTGGATGTCATTGTGGTATCTACTAAAGGCCACGTCGTTAACGGGGAGATACTTCCAAGGCATCTTGCGAGTATGACCGGAGGCGGTGAGTTGTAGGGCACTGCAGACTGACTTAAGATCTTAATAAAACACCCTTAGGCGACTATGACGGTGATCTGATGCAGGCATTCTGGCAGCCTGAGTTTGTTCGCCACTTCCGGAGTGCAGACAAGAAGTTCGCGGAGGAACCTGAGACGCTGTCTTCTTGCCTCTCCAAGGTCAACGAGACCACAACTGACTTCCTGAATCGTGTTCCCGACGGTGTACCGTACACCAGACGCATCTACGAGATGCAGAAGTTCCTGCTCGGCTCACTCCGTGACGCAAACCTCGTCGGGACGTACTCTACCATGTGGGAAAATTGCATATACCTTAAGGGCTACGATCACCCTGAGACGGTCAGGCTTGCAAATCTGTGAGTGTCATTTCTATCCTTCAATCGTCACTATCGCAGTACTGAATGTTTAATGGCAGATTCTGCAAGATCCTCGATGGAGCGAAAACTGGGATAACTGTCGATCGCGCTCAGCTACGACGGGACCAAGACGAGTATGCCCTCCAAAGAGGCCCTTCGTGGAAAGAAATCGACCCAGCTAGAACGGCCGAAATAACTAATCGACCGGTCCTTCTCCGACCCCGCCACCTTGGGCATTTCATTATGGACAGCATGAGGAAAGCTGTTGATGCTGCATGCGATCAGCAGATGGCCATCATCGATGCACGTTTAGGCGAATTGTATCCTTACCCGCTCGACGTGGACTTGAGAAAACCGTGGATTGAATTTGAGCGGCGTGGAGGGAACGAAGAGGCTTGCGAGGCGATCAAGGAACACGTGGAGACCGTTCGGGCAGCTTGGAGCGAGGCCACTGCGAGAAAAAAGGGTCGGAAATCGTTCACTGCTCTACCTATTACTGTTCGGCAAGACGTGTTACGCAACCTCGCGATGACATTTGTCTCTGGACCCGACGTAGAGATCACTGTAGGACCCGACGACCCCAGCTTCGCCCAGCTCAAGGCTTCCTACGCGTATCTTTATGATCACGACAGGAGCGGTGCTAGAAGGTGGTCTCGCTTCCCATGGGACGTTGCGTTCCGCTCACTGTGCGAGATCAAGGCGAAAGCTCTTGGCCCCACCAAGACCGTGACCTCCGAATTCTACTCAATGTTTACGGTCAAGTCAAGTTTTACAAAGCGTTCTTGATCGCACTTCCACTATATGTTCGATATACCAAATTGTAAACCTGCTATGTACATAGTCCTGCTGGCTGTAGTTGCTTGGATGTTGCCTGATGAGCGCGCGCTCCCTTGTTCTCTGGTAGTGCTTGCTTGCTTTTGTATACGAAAAAAAGTTCACACTATTCTAATTTGTATTTTGTAGGAGAGCGAGTATTAGATATGCAAATTGAACAATAAAAATGGATTTGTATGACAACGACACTAATGAGAGAGCTTAAGCATGCACGGCAGTTAGCTATCGAGAGGGGGCAGCTCCCACAAAGTCCGTCCCATGAGCGGCAAATGCAAGAGAATGACGTGGCGAGGGGGAAACACGACACCGTGTACCAACAACGAGATGCACACCGTGCGTCATAGTATTACACATTGAGGGATGAGGGGTATAACTTGAGATGAGATCATGGATATCTGATCCAAAAGTGCGTGCGCAATGGACGTGTGCATGAATGACAGGAGTTGGAACGAGGGTGATGATGAGGGGTAATAAATCGATCTGAATGTTTCGTATTTTCGATAAAAGACGAACGAGAACAAGGTCATGATGAGGACAGCGTAGAGCGAGCGGGCCGGGAGCCTAAACGAAGAATTGCGTGCTGAAACAGAATGTCAGTCGGCATAACGGAGGTAAGCAGATAGTAAGTAACGTACTGTACACGGCTGGCGGCGTGCACCTCCATCTCCTCCATTTTGTACGAGTTAAGCTCTTCCTTTATGCGCTGCGCGAGGGCAGGAGTCAGACGACTCCATGTCGCGGGCTCGCTTCGTCTGTCGTAGACGGTAGCAGGGAAGGTGTCGTAAACGGAGAGGTTCGAGGCGAACGCTAGGCGCTTGGCCGGCGTCGTCGCGGACCGATGTGTTAGCATGGGCGGATTCGAGCTGAACATCGTAGAGAGAGCCGGTGCGGACGAGTTCGGGTGGTTGAACAGTCCCCGCTCGGGCGTTGGCGAACGGAGGATCGAGCCCGTCTCGGCGGAGTCCTTCGCGGGGTCCACGGACAAACTCTTGGAATCGAAGGAGATCGGCGGGAGGAACGTCGTGGGTGAGCCCGGGGAGTGCGGTGCGTGCTTGTGCAACCCGTCGATGTGGTCCGGATCGGGGGAAGGCATATGAGCAAGAGGCCCCAGCTCCGGCTGGCTCGGCGGTGAGTCGTACGAATTGGAGCGATGGCGAAAGGAGGGGTTCGGATGTACAAACGTATCTTGGTCGTACCCAGTACCGTCTGGTATAGATAGGTCGTCACCATGAGTACGCATGACAACGTACGAGCACTCACTCTTCAAGATGCCCTTTGTCGGCCGCCGTACCCGCTCGACGCTACGTCGTACGGTCGTTGCCCAGGGCTCCATCTCCATGTCCTCGTCCAAGTTCGTATCGTCTAAAGGCTGTCGGATGGTGACATCCTCATCCTGAGCCTCTCCCCAATCATCATCATCTTCCTCCCACCCGTCTATGTTGTGGTGATACCCCGCATGCTCATCGTGACCGTCCTCACTATCGGTATCGTCGTCTTCCACGATCACCCTCGACCCGTCCTCGTTCACATGCGCGATCCCTCGCCCGGGGACGATCTCTCCTTGCCTAGTCGTGGTGTTCTTCTCCCAAGTGGCCGGCAAATTGGGATCATCCGCGTTCTGCTTCTGCAAAGCGGCCTTCGCCTTCGCCTCCTGCTCTGCCTTTGCTCTAGCAGCAGCTTCCGCGTTGGACTTGAGTGTATGTTGGCGAGCGAGCCTCGCGGCGGGACTCAGTCCCGTCATGTCCTGAGACCACTCGCCGGGGTCCAGCTCCGCGGTAGCATGGGACACACTAGGCTCCGACGCCGCCGCCTTCCCGTCCTTCTTCTTCTTGCCCTTCTTTCCGCCATCCTCATCCTCCTTCTCTTTCTCCTTCTTGTCCTTGAACAGCGAAGTGATACCCGCAAGCGAGTTCCGCCGACCGAGTTTCCCGAGGTTACCAAGCTTGCGGATGACCATCGACGCAGATGACATGGTCGACGATAGCGAAATGTTATCCGTAGAGCGATTCAGTCGCGAGTTGAACAATGACCGCGACTTTTTCTTCTGCACGGTCGCCGTCGATGTAGATTCATCGTCACCATTGACCGCATGACTAGCGGGGGTCGCGGCACGTCGAGAGACGCCCTTGCCGTGGTCATCTTCGTCCTCTTCTCGTAACGTCGAACCCGCGTTGAGCGACAATGCGCGACGTAGACGACCTTTCAGACCTCCGCTACGGACACCAGGAGCCGGCTCGAGCATCGCAGCAAGGTCGCTGTCGTCGCGAGACATTCTTTTCTCGGCGGCAGTAAAGTTACCTTGCGAGAGCGGTGAGGGTTTGCGCAACGTCACGCTATGCGCAGTGGACGAAGGTGCTGCCGATGATGAAGCAGCAGACGGTCGGGACGTGGCAGTAGCAGTTGATGAATTTGACGATGATGAGCTGGTCCGTTGGTGTTGGTGTGGGCGTTGAGAATTGCTCATGTTGGACCCCGAAGGACTGCTGGTGCCAACTCTGCCATGTCCGTTGATGCTGGCAGGTTTCCCTGCATTGATTGGCGCGGCTGGAGAACCCTGCGTACTGTTGGTACGCTGACGGGAACTACCGGAATGCGACGAATTCACCGACGTCGACGATCCAGCCGCATCTGCTCGCGCGTATGGGGGTTGGAAGTTGCCCGCTGGTGGACCGCCCCTCCAGTCGGTGACGGCAGTCTGTGGAGAATCTTGGTGAGACGAGCCTTGCCTGTTTGGTCGCCGATAAGGATGGAAACCATTGTACTGTTGGAGGTTGGGATGATCGCTTCCGGGAGAATAGCCGTTGGGCAGCTGAGAGGGATGCGGAGGGGGCGTGCCGCTTGGGAAAGGACTGTAGGCTGGGACCTGTCCCGGCACGTAATAATCACTTGTACTGGCGCTACCTGACCTAAGACGTTGACCATTATGTGGTGGGGGGACATGAGACATCTGATGAGCTTGGGCAGCATTGTACATCATCTGCTGATAAGCCCACTGGGCGAACTGTGCATTAGCAGGGTCGTAATATGGATTCTGTGGGTGCATCTGGTTCTGGGCGGGATGACCGTGGAGCTGGAAGGCCTGTTGAGGATGGTTTTGGTAGAAAGAGGGGTAAAACTGCTGTTGGGGATGCGGTGGGGACCATCCAGCCTGTTGTTGTTGCACGGGGTATGGGTAGGGTTGTTGGCCGACTTGAGAGGAGGTAGCAGCGTGATCGTTGGCGGGGGACGATCTCTGTCGGGGCACTGCGCTGTTGATAGCATTTGAAGGCGCGTCCATTTGAAGATCTCTTGGTGGATGCCAGTCTTGAGATGCGAGAACGGCCATGGACTACGTGGAGAGCGCAAGAGAGGGCAGAGACAGCTGTGAGATGCGCAGGCCGAGTTGAACGATGTCGTCCTCGCTGTGAAGCGTTGAGATAGAAGAAACGGAACGGTCAGAACACGGTCCAAGGGAGAGCGAGCTGGCTCACTGACAAAAGAGCTGGGAACCTTTTGAATAAGAGAATGAAAGAGAATGTAGTCAAAGGAAAAGCGAAGAGAGAGTGGCTGGCGACCGTTGCCAACGATGAGGAGGGAGGAACGGTCGACGACAGCAGCAGCGACGAGATTGAAACGGGCAGCGGCAAAGACCCAAAGCCGTGACATGACTACCGACTTATCATTATTTATTGTCACTTACATCCCCTTACCAACATCATATCCAATGGATATCCAGATCTTATCAGCCTATCCAGATCCTATCCTGATCTTATCCGCTAATTTTACACGACCCACGCCCAGCCTGGAGTCCCCCAGTCTCTCTGCTCCGCCGCTGCAGAGGCCATCGGAAGACGTTGACTCATGAAGGAACACGTTGTACACCTCCCCAGCCGTTGTCATTGTCCAACCAGGAGCAACCATCCTCTGCGCAGGTCAACAAAGACTGCTGTTTGAGGTACTGATCCTGACCATCATTCGCTGGCAAGTCTCAAATCAATAAGTCGCGACGCTAGCACGAAGCTCTTACCGCGTCCCCGCAGAAGCCTACCATTCGCTCGTCCTAACTGTCTTTTAGCGTCGCCAAAAATACGGCGAACATCGACGCCGACTCGCCCAGCGTCGTGCCACTGGTTGCCACACATCAAAGACGAGTAATTGTGAGGAATGAAATCATCGTGCACCAGAGATCTTCACCCAAGCTGCGGGCGCTAGGGTGGGCGGCAGTGAGATGCGGAGGGATCTCAGATGCCGGGATCAATTTCACACGGTTATCTCCCCAGATTCTGCGCGTGCGATGATCGAGCGGGAGCAACTCCCAGCCATGTCCAGCTTGTGACTCAACGAAGAACGAGCGGTGGGTATGTCTTATCGCATGTAGACTTCTCTCTTTCTGACCATCATGTCATCCCAGGAGAACTGGCAGACGCTATGCGCACAGCGGAAGGCGAAACAGTTCGAGTCTATACCAAAAGAATGGCTCATCACCCAACCGCCAGAGGAGCAGCGCAACGTGCAAGACGTGCCAAAGACGTGCGGTCTGCTAACGGAACGTGAACTGCAAATCACAGACACGATAGATATCGATATCATTTTGGGCAAGTTAGCTACAGGCAGCTGGACATCCGTAGAGGTTACTCTGGCGTTCTACAAGCGTGCTATTGTCGCTCAGCAGCTTGTAAGCTACTCAAGACATAAACCTAGATATGCATTGTGCTAAATGACGCGCCAGACAAACTGCCTGACAGAAATATTCGTCGAGCGCGCGCTCGCAAGAGCCTCCGAGGTCGACGCTTACTTGCAGAGAACCGGCACGGTCATGGGCCCATTACACGGTCTACCCATCTCACTCAAAGATCAGTTTTGTATGAAAGGTCTAGAAACTATCATGGGTCAGTGTTCTCCCCGTTCCTGCTCCAACCTCGTATTTATTTCACCTTCTCGATCTCTCCAGGATACACCGCCTGGATTGGGAAGTACTCAGAGACCGATAGCGTCCTGGTCGAGATCCTCTACGAACTCGGAGCGGTCCCGTTCGTCCGCACGAATGTCCCGCAAACGCTGATGGTACGCATAACTTTAGTGCTGCTTCATTCTGCGCCCTGAGCTTATTTCGTGACGCTGTGCGCCGTGATGGGCTGTACCAGTGGGGCGAAACGTTTAACCACGTCTTCGGGCGGACGACGAACCCGTACAACCGCTATATGACCCCGGGTGGGTCAAGTGGCGGAGAAGGCGCGCTCGTCGCTATGCACGGCAGTCCCCTGGGCGTGGGCACAGACATTGGCGGGTGCGCTTCGTTCTCAATTCCACCGTGACACCGCGCGCTGATGAATGCTCCTCACAATGATATGATAGCTCCCTCCGCATCCCGAGCGCGTTCTGCGGGCTCTACACCCTGCGCCCGAGTTACGAGCGGCTGCCCTACATGAACGCCGTGAATGCACAGGAAGGCCAGGAGTCGATCTCCTCTGTGCTCGGGCCGATGGCGAGCTCGCTCGCGGCCGTGAAACGCTTCACGAAGGCCATTATCGACGCGCAGCCGTGGCGCCGCGACCCGCTCGTCGTGCGCAAGCCGTGGAACGCGCGCGAGTACGCGCTTGAGGAGCACGGACACGGTGTCGGGATGTGCTTCGCGATCATCTGGGACAATGGGTTCGTGAAGCCGCACCCGCCCCTGCTGCGGGCTCTCGAGCTCACGAAAAAAGCGTTGGAGGCCGCCGGGCACAAAGGCAAGGCGCGGCGATCTTCACCCGCGGCTCCTGTGCTGACGCGACTTGTTAACAGTCATTGACTGGGAAAATCATCGGCACGAGGAAATTTATAGGAATGCGGTGCGTTTAATTACAACGTTCGTGTTCAGCGTTCGGTGTTTACAGGCCGTCGTACTGTATACAGGAGAGCATCTTCGCGTCAGATGGCGGTCATGACTATCGTACTGAGTGCGAAAAATCTGGCGAGCCCCTCATCCAAACGATGAGCCCCACGGAGAACGCGCATGAATACAGTCTGGACATGCCTTTCGCAAAGACACTAGTGGGGCCTCCCACACACTTGTCTGCCTACGACGTAAGTATTTGTATTCCTACGTCATCCGACCTATCAACGATCCACCCTCTCCCTAGCTCTGGCAGCTGCATAAGGAGAAGAGAACGCTCCGGAAGTCCTATCTTGACCACTGGGAGGGCACAGTGGAGCGAACAGGCACAGGTCGTGCTGTGGACGCGATCATCAGTCCTGCAGTTGCATACACGGCGTGTCCGCATGGTTTGAATTCGTAAGTGTGTTTATTGTGTCCTTTCTTCCTACTCGCCCCGGCTCCCGAGCCACTTCCCCAGTGGGGAAGACAAAAAAGCGAGTGTGAGACCGGTGCGGCGATCAGGCTGTCATGGAGTGGGTAGAGATGCACGCCCGCCGTACTGCCGCAATATATGGCATTCTATCTGCTTCCCAATCGTCCTTCCCTTCCTCCTCTTCGAACTGCACCCGCGCCCGTTTCACATCCTCGCGGGAAGGCAGCACGCTGATCGTGTCTTCTCGGAAGCAGCGACGCGTTCTACACGACGCTCTGCAACGCTCTGGATCTCGCGTGCACGGTCTTCCCCGTGACGCACGCCGACCGGGACGTGGACGGCGTGCGTCCCCCGCACGCGTTCAGAAACAGCGAAGACGAGGCGGTCTATCACATGTGTACGTCATATGTCTCGCGCCTGCTCTCAGTCCTTTCGAATTCGCCGCATCCGTGCGAGGCTAGTGCTGAGCGCTGATTGGTACTCTGCTGATTTCAATTGTGTTTGGCTTGCAGACGATCCGGATTTGTTCCACGGCCTGCCCGTCGGCCTTCAGCTGATCGGACGTACTCAGGAGGAGGAAGCTGTCATTGCGATGACGGAGGTTGTCGACAGGGCGTTGAAAGCCCAGGCTTGACAGGGCGGAGATACGGACTACGGATCTGCAAACAGACCTCCTTGGCTTTATATCCGAGAAACTCACAAAGTGTCCGATATATCACAACAGGATACAAAATACGGAATACATGTACTAAATACAGTTGGAAAAGGTATGACTATTGTTGTTGCTGGTAGTTGACTGTTGTGCGTTCCGTTCCATTTAAGCGAGATCGTAAATTGAATGTGCTGCGCGTCGAGGTGGTGTTACAAGCGGCGCGAGATGAATTCTTCCAGACTAGCTTTCTTCCACCTCTCCTCGGTGACGCGAAGCATCTCGGGGAACCACTCTCGCATAGGCTCGCCGCCCTCATCTTCGACGTCCTGCACCATGCACGCCAAAGCTTTTCCGCATATCCAAGCGTGAACCATGCCCTCGCCCGTATAGCCAGCAGAGATCCACTCGCCTGGTGGCGCGAGCCGCGGCGCCTTCGTTTTCTCAGAGGCAGAAGAACCTGGTACAGCGGAGGCGCGCGCGGGAGCTGCACGCCCTGAGATCTTGGATGGCAGACGACCGACCCAAGGCAGGCCGTCCGCTGAGATACCAAGGATCCCACCCCACTGCGCCTTCGTGCGCCCCTCCGCCCAGCTCACCTCCCCCTCCCCGTCTGCTTGCTCAGGCTCCTTCTCCCGTCCCCAGCTCTCGCTCCCAAAGTACAACGGCAGCGCGCCTGCGAGGTGGCTCGCGACGGCAATACTAAAGTCCGAGTCGTCTGCGCACCCGATGTCCGTGAGCGCAGAGTCGAACGCGCTTGCCCAGCCGCCGCCGAACATGAGCTCGTGCTCGCCCGAGGGCAGCTGCGTAAGGTAGTCGTAGCCGAGCCCGCCGGGGTGGATGACGAAGGAGCGCTGCCCGTCGAGGGTGGACGCGCTGAGGGACGTGCCAGGGCGTTGGGCGGACATCGTACCGCGTGCGGGGACGATCTTCTCTCGCATGGGCTCGAGGAGGTGGGATGTCCAGCCGTTCGTGGCGTGCACGATATGTGGCGTGCTGATGGAGCCGATTGGCGTGGTGACGGTGTATGATGTCGGGCTGGATGGCGTGGGTGCCGCTATGGCGATGCATGGCGTATGTGTAGCTACGAAGAAACTGGCCCGAGATAATAATCGTGAGTACGCTTTGTGCACGTTACACGTTGGATACTCACTTATCGCTGTATCGACGCAAAAGCTTGGCCAGCAGCGATGTTACAAATCGATAAGGATGCATGGCGCCACCTGGGCCCACAATACAACCCTGAACGCACTCTGCCAGGTTTAATTTCTATGGTTGAAAAACCGTGAGCATGAGACTAATGTGCTATTTGCTGCCAGATCTTACCTGGGTCGCCTCAGTGCCTTCGTAGGCAACATACGATGACGCCTCGTCTGGCATCTCTTCTTGCCATTTCGCCAACTTATCTCGCGCTTCTTGAAACTTCTCTTCGTCCAGATAAACCTCAAGGTGTTCGGTAACCCTGACCTGCGACGCGTCCAGTATGTTTTCTGCAGCAGCGATTGACCGCATCTCGCCGACATGAGCAAGTCTAAACTGAACCAGCAATTTGGCATCGCGTTCGCCGTATCTCTCTTTGTTGCCTTCCCAGTCATCGAACAGTGGAGGGTTTATATGACCACCATTTCTAAGATATCGCGTTAAGAGACAGGCTACCTGCACCGATAGGGGTCGATCACTTACCTACCAGTTGCTCCTGAACACACCTCTCTCGCCTCCAGCATGACTATCCGCAATGCACTGTCTCTCTTGAGCGCATGATAAGCGAAGGATGTGCCAGTGATCCCGGAGCCTATGATGACAATGTCTGCATGGATTGGCAGCGATTTGCCCTTTGACGATATCGGGGCTTTAGGTATCGTCCAAAACGGTGTAGTTGGGTTATGTACAGGCAGTCCTGGCGATGCCTTGAGACGTTTCGAGAGCGTATCCAAGGCCTTGTTGATAAGAATTACAGCACCGAGTATTAACTTCGCTCTGGAGTAAACGTTGCCCATGGCTGCTGCAAGTCAGCGTTCGGTCTAAACAATGTCTCGTCAGTGCTGAGACCGGCATTCAATGTGGCACCGGCTCACTGTCAGTACTACTTACTCTCAGGTGTGAAAGCGGAAGTGGCGATATCCAGATTCCAGTCAACGTCGGGATAGATTGTGCCTGCACGGTTTCCAATAGAAAAATCAAAGTCGAGAGTACATCACCGTAATTAATGAGGCGCGATCGTCCCACAGCCAGGCCACATAGTGCAATGTTGAAGCTTCTTCCATGCCGGCGGTTGATACGGTCAAGATTATGTATCTTGTGACTAGTCTTCGAGAAACCCGCTACCTCACTGTGTTCATCTAACAAGAAGCTAGCCAGTGAAAGTCGTCGTGCAATGAGATGCATATGTGAACACGTAGTACAGTATCGCATCGACGAACTGTGACAGAATCCCCGGACAGACTAGTTGCGGAAAAAACTGCGTATGTACAACGACCCTCCAGTTGATATTCGGGGAGGAATGTACGAATAATTTGTCGTTGTGTGTCATCTCGCCAGAAATCGAAGTGATAAGGGCTGCCACTGTTGGGAAGTCGTCGTGTTTTACGAGGATCGAGGAGTCCCAAGCTCTCACGTAGGCTTCCTCTAGAGATTAGTAGATGGTAAGACTTGTCGGGGAATATCGTGAAGGTTCCAGGGCAAGGTCATCATGGTGACCTAGCTAGTAGCCCACTTGGGTTCAGCTTTGTCGCCGGGGTGAGTTCTGCAAAAGCTTTCGTCGTGAGATCAAGACTGACTAAAGCACAGCTCGTTGCGCATGCAGATGAAGAACGATTCGATTGGGTACCACCCTGTCAGATGCGTTGCAAGATTTCTTGGTAAAGTCTGGAACGTAGTAGGGGTGCTCAATTTTGAGGCCCACTGCCCACTCCCACTCGTTTGCCCACTCGCTTACGGCTAGCGAGCTGATGTGTGTCATTCGTGGTGAATAATCATGAGGAAAGCATGTAGCTTTGAATCACCAATTTCGAAGTCCGCCTCTTTGGGCGCACTGGCAGTCATCGTCGTCCACAGCGACCGGCGCATCAAGCGCGATGTCGGGCTCATTTCAGGTCGATAAAATTGACGTCTAAGCACGTCTATGCGACGGATTTCTATGGAAATTGATAAATGTCGTTCTCGTTGAGCTCGGGCAGTGGCGGTGAACAATTTGAGTTCAATAGCTCCCCATAAACTTCATGCTGCTCGATGTCAGAGTCGAATGTCGGGAGACGGGGCGCACTGTGATGCGTACAGCTTTGAAACTCCGCTAGAAACCGTTTGAAAATCGACCACGGTAAATCCGTAGCTGCAGGCTTCCATCAAGACGTCAGCAACATTACTAAGGGCAAACGAGTGGGAGTGGGCAGTGGGCTTCAAAATTGAGCACCCCTAGTGTGGAAGAAGGAAAGCAAAATGTCAATGAAGTCGCTTTTCGGCGTTCGCTATACACACAGGCTGATTACTAAGCCGATTTTGATGTGAGAATCGACCCCGATCTGCCGGATGTCCGTCGCTCTTTGCCTCTTTGCCATGAACGTAGACCATACCATCACCAAGACTGATTTGCAGTGGCGGATTAATGCTTTACATCAATGTGAACAGGTACGATATCCCGGTTTTCATCGAATCTTGGCAACAAACACGTCTACTTTGGAGTGATGACGGGAACCCCGGTCTACCGGATGTCCTGCACGGCCATTGATTTTCGGGACAACAACCTGGATGTAGACCATGACACCGCTGGAGTCTCTATGCAGCGAGGGTTTATATACTTTGCGTCCACATTGTGAAGAAGTACGACACCATCCTACCTTCGATCCCACCTTCTAACATGTCTAGTGCTGTAGGGCTTCCAAAGGATGTGGCGAACCAGACGTTCGTGTCCGTGAAGGCGATTGCTGCGGGGGAGCTATTCCTTCCCTACGTCGCGGTTTTCGACGACTCAGCGCATCTCCCACCCACCGAAGGCTGCCGCGTACCCTCTATCGCGTTCTTGGTCTCGCACCCGACTGAAGGGTATGCAATGTTTGACCTCGGATTGAAGAAGGTATGGAAGCAGTCATTTTTTTTCGCGGACGTGTTGCTGATCAAAGCTTTCGCAGAATTTCAAGGACTACCCACCTGTCCTCGTTCCTTTGCTGGAGGCGGTTGATACCGAATGTAAGGAGAGCGTGCCAGAAGCCTTGGAAAGAAGTGGGATGGACCTCAACGCAATCAAAAGAATTATATACAGGTGGGCACGCATCACGTCGTGTACAGTGTGGGCTGCATAACTGATTCCAATGCATTCGTAGCCATTTGCACTGCGATCACATCGGCGACGCAAACCGATTCCCCTCTGCCGAGCTCGTCCTTGGCGAGGACTCGAAAAGCTTGTTGGTGGATGCGTACCCGAAGAACCCTGAGTCGCAGATCGAAGCACTTCCTGCTGGTCACGCCGTGAGGTACCTTGACTTCGCCGCTAAGGACAAGGCAATATTCCCTATCGGCACGTTTGAACGTGCGATCGACTTCTACGGTGACGGCTCGCTGTACCTTGTCGAATCACCCGGGCACGTCGCAGGACACCTCTGCGCTCTCGCTCGCGTTGCACCGAACAGCTTCATCTTCCTCGCGGGGGACACATGCCACAACCGCGAGTGTTACTGCCCTGGGGTACGGCTCGTTGGTCCGACCATGGAGGCCGACTTGGAGGCGGCGAGGGACACGATATGTCGATTGACGCGGTTGAACAATGAAGCAGATAACGTGGCTGTGGTACTCGCGCATGAGAAGGAGAGACTGGACGAGATGCCCTTCTTCCCGAATGAGTTGGGTCCTTGGGTGGTCGAGGAGATCGAGAGAAAGAAGCTGAACAAGAAAGTATAAGGTGCATACATTGATGATCAGAATAGTATTGAAGTTCGTACTTGGTGTTGGTTAGGTTTTGCCTCTTGCGCAATGAAATTGGGGGAGATGCACACCGCCGATCGTCGTCGACACCACTTCCGACACAGCATATTTCTGCCAAGAACCGCTTCGCATCGCAGGCGTCATGCTGGCCTCTCACATACTCTTAGTTCTTCAACACAGCATGGCGCAGATATCATCGCTTTACTGTGGCAGGTAGAAGACCGTGCCGCCGCAGCTGGCCGCGGCCATGGCGCGCCACGCTGCATACTGTCGCGTCTGGTAGCAACCGCGTCCAAGCACGCCGGTATATAAACGCACAGTCATTCGTTCGTCCATACTATCACGTTCGGCCGTTTTGGTCATCCTCTCTCTGCTCTCCATCCCCATTGCTCGTCTCGACATAATGTTTGAGCATATAGTGCTCTGCAGCGAGGCAGTTCAATCTCTGACTGATTTCGCGAATATCCTGCCAGAACATTGTCTAGGGTGCGTCTTGTGAGCTGTTGTATACAGACGACTTATGATATCTGCAGCATCCCATCGAGTGGCGTTTCATCTTTCGACCTCCAGATTGAAGCTATCGAAACAGCTTGGTCAAATGTACAAGCAGTTCTAACGCACACATTGACACAACTTCGACTCGAGCACAACAAGGCGATCAGGGCGAGCAGTCTTCCGCCTGAGCTCTTGAGAATTATTTACCGTGATCTCCGAATGGATTACAAGACCCTCGTAAGGCTCACGCATACTTGCAGTCACTGGCGAACCGTGCTTCTCCAAGACCGCTCGGCGTGGACGCACATTGACCTTGCTTCCTTTCCTTCTGAAGAGCTAGCGGATCTATTTGCTGAGCGCAGCGGTCCCCTACCTCTGAACGTGGTCTATAGTGCCGGGTTTTCGATCTCTTGGTGCAGTCGATTCTGCGAACGCGAGGTTCATCGGATCCAAAAATTACACTGGTGGCTTACCGAAGATATCTGGCTCGAGATCAGCGATACCCTTTTGGACTTCTCATGGATGGCAAACAACCATGCACCTGAGTTGGTGGAGTTATGTATGGTCCCCACAACAAAACAGACAGCAGGAGACCATGTCGTTAGTCGTGTTTTCTCTCAAGGTACTCCCAAACTACACTCACTCGCGTTATTGGCCATACGGTTACCCTGGGCACCTGGTCATTACCAAGGTCTCACAACTCTCTACGTCAACTTGTGTGTAATGCCGAGTCCTCGCATCAATCCCCTAGATGTCTCGATCCTGTGGGTGTTCCGCGATTCACCACACCTGGAGGATCTCTTCCTGCATATTCCGTATAATACGCGCGCAGTCTCGGACTACACCTCTGCAAGTGACGGTCCGCTACTCCCCCTTCCTCGCCTGAAGAGGGCGATTCTCGAGTTGACCTCACAAGACATGTTTTACATCCTCTCCTCGACGTCTTTATCGCATGAACAACTTCAGCTTCATCTTGGAATTCTTGGTTCCGCATCCGAGGATATCATGCATTGCCTGCCCACCAACCCACAGTGGGGCAGATGTTCAAACCTGACTGTCACGCCTGGTTCACCCTACATCTCGATGACCAGTCCATCTTCGACAGGCTTCATCGAACTAAACCTTGGCGATCTCTTGGTGCCAGCTTCCTTTTCTTCTGCCGTGGAATGCTGGCGCCGGCTGGGTTGCTGTGTACCATTCGACTTCGTAACTATAGACGGGCTCGGATATGCCGACGCAGACGAAGAGACACAAGCACTGGCCGAACTTGCGACTGCGGAGCTTCATGCTAATAACTTATGTATCAAGCGCTGCTCCCCCAGTGTCATTGGAGGTTTGAACAAGATGCTCGCCGAAAGGACGCTGAACATTTTGCAATTCAGGGAGATGGGGATTGAAGTTTCCTCTCTTCTACACTTCTCGATAGCGACACGCCGCCAAATCAAGACACTCTCGGTGACCGAGTGCATTCTGCTTACGGACGAAGAAGATATTGCACGCAGAAAACTGTCCTCAATTCGTGCCCTTTTCGAGGAAACAGACTTCGTCGATATATCCTTCCTCACTCCTTCCATGACCGAATCTCTACCACTTACAGACTCGTCTTGGGTATCGAATCACGACTCTGGTGAGCTCAAGGAGTCGTCTGGACCATTCACGTCGCTGACTACTTGGCATCTTCACTTATTGCTCTGCAGATGATATGAACAGAACACTGAAGCATGACCAATGAAGACGGTGGCGTACTTACAGCCAGGCTCGTCCGTCGCGTCAGTATCGAAGGGGGAATGACTGGTATTAACTTGCGCAGAGGTCTCCTACTCTTATGAACTTTGGGGGTCATGTATTAGGCATAGCGACGCGTAGTAGTCTTCCCATTCAATAGTACAAGAATTTACTAGTTACAGAGAAGGAGTTCCGGCCTGTCACACAGCTTGTTTGATCACTTACAAGTAAAAATGAGTTATCGTCACCGTATACGGTATATGTAAAAATAAAGTTATAAAATATCCGGCATTTACCTACTTTCACTCTCTGAAGTTTTGGGCTGCCTTTGAACCACTGCATGCACGAACTCTGTTCTGGCCTTCTGTTACACGGCAGAGGTTTCTCTACAGTGCTTCGTGCGCTTCCTCATTTTCAACGTGCATTGTCCTCGCGTAGCCTGCACGTGATTGGACGCGGTCACAGTCGCGGTTGGACTCAGCTCATCTCTTGCTCCTGCATCCACCAACCATCAACCAGTCCACGCCTGTCACGACAATTAACACATTCATTGCGGCAATTCCCAACGAGGATGAGCTCTTCTGAGGAGGAGAACTTTGACCTCGACGTGTCCGGGTCTGAGTCTGAGGACTACGCCCCTGCACCCAAGAAGAAGGCGGCACCGAAAGCTAAAGCAGCAAGCAAACCTGCGCCGAAGGCAAAACCGGCTACAAAGAAGAAGCCACTTGTTCCGAAAGACGATAACGCGAGCGATGAAGACGAAGGCGACGATAGCGGCCATGTCCCTAGTGCCCGTGCGGCTGCGCCAGCCAACGGCAAGAAGAAGACAGCGAGCGAGACTTACCAGAAGGCACGTCCATAATACGCGTATTATATGCTATACTTATAGTTTTGTACAGCTCACACAATTGGAACATATCTTGAAACGGCCGGACTCGTATATTGGTAGCGTCGAGAAACTCACACAGGCGATGTGGGTGTGGGATACCGAGAACAAACGGATGGCTCAAAGGGAGATAACCTATGTTCCTGGATTCTTCAAGATTATCGACGAGATTCTTGTGAACGCGGCAGATAACAAGGTGTGTAGTCGTTTCTCGTCAAAAGTCGCGTATTAACCTCCTTTGTGCAGATCAATGATGCGAATATGGACACCGTCAAGGTCAACATTGATCCAGAGAATAATACAATCAGCGTGTACAACAACGGACGCGGCATTCCCATCGAGATTCACTCGACTGAGAAGATATATATTCCCGAACTTATCTTCGGGCACTTGCTCTCGTCGAGTAATTATGACGATGACGAGAAGAAGCTCACAGGTGGAAGAAACGGGTACGGCGCCAAGCTGACCAATATCTACTCGAAAGAGTTTACGGTCGAGACAGCGGACAAGAATACCCAGCAGAAGTACGTCCAAACCTGGACAGACAACATGAGCAAGATGGGCAAGGCGAAGATCACGAAGAACGCGAGGAAGGAGGAGTACACGCGCGTAACATTCAAGCCTGACCTCGCTCGTTTCGGCATGGACTCCATCGACGAGGACACCGTGTCCTTACTCAAGAAACGCGTGTACGATCTTGCTGGCACGACGAAGGACGTCAAGGTCTTCCTCAACGATGAGCGCATCAAAATCAAAGGCTTCAAGCAGTACGTGGAACTGTACCTGCAGTCATCAATCGAACAAGCTGCAGAGGAGTCGGGAGGCGCAGTTCAACCGAAGCCTACCATGATCTACGAGGCCATTGGAGACCGATGGGAGGTCGGGTTCGCCGTCTCTGACGGCACATTCCAACATGTCGCGTTCGCAAACTCAATCGCCACCATCAAAGGCGGTACTCATGTCACGTATATCTCGGACCAGATTGCCAAAACCCTTATTACAACGATTCAGAAGAAGAATAAGGGTGCACAGATCAAGCCTGCGCATATTAAGGCCCAGATGTGGATTTTCGTGAACGCACTCATCGAAAACCCTACGTTCGACAGTCAGACCAAGGAATCGTTAACTCTGCCTGCGAGTAAGTTTGGGACGAAACCGACTTTGTCGGAGGAGTTTATGAAGAAAGGTGCGATTTCGTGAGATTTGAACGGTTATGGACGTGGTGCTTATCCGTTATGCAGTTGCGAAATCTGCTATCGTCGACCAGATCCTCAACTGGGCCAACCGCAAGGCCGATAAAGAACTGAAGAAAACCGATGGCAAGGGCCGTAACCGGTGGGCTACCCCAGTTACCAGCATGGTCTTCTCTTGCTGACAGTCATTCCTCAGTCTCAAGGGCCTACCTAAACTCTCTGATGCAAACAACGCCGGTACGAAGAAGGCGGAGAATTGTACTCTCATTCTCACGGAAGGAGACTCCGCCAAGTCGCTCGCAGTCGCAGGCCTGAGCGTCATCGGACGTGACGACTACGGTGTCTTCCCGCTTCGTGGCAAGCTGCTGAACGTACGCGATGCAAAGCATGACCAGATCATGAAGAACGAGGAGATCCAGAATATCAAGAAGATCCTGGGATTACAGCACAACAAGGATTACAAGGACACGAAGGATTTGCGGTATGGGCAGTTGATGATCATGACCGATCAGGTACGTGTTGCCAAAGTATCCTAAGGGTCGAAAGGCTCATGCCCATGTACAGGATCACGATGGGTCGCATATCAAAGGACTTATCATAAATTACCTGGATCACTTCTATCCGTCTCTGCTCAAGATCCCGAAGTTCCTCGTTGAGTTCGTGACGCCTATCGTCCGCGTGAGTACTGCAATGTCAACGATTCTGCCTCCGTCTGCTCAACCCCTCTTGACAGGTTACGAAAGGAAAGGAGAAGATCAACTTCTTTACCATTCCTGAGTACGAGCAGTGGATAGAACAGACCCCCGACGTGCATCGATGGAAAGCCAAGTACTACAAGGTATTGGAATAGCTCTTCCTCTTCCGACTATTTCTGACAGTACTGTGCAGGGTCTCGGTACGAGCAAAGATGAAGACGCCCGAGACTACTTCAGTCATATGGGCAAGCATATGATCCCCTTTTCTACTATCAAGGACGGTGAGCGGGAACTCATCGAGCTCGCCTTCAGCAAGAAGAAGGCAGACGATCGAAAAGAGTGGTTGCGCGCCTTAGAGGTACAGCATCTTCTTCCATAGGGTCAAGGAGCCCCACTGATACCCTGCTACATCCAGCCTGGTACATATTTGGATCATGACGCTAAGGAGATCACTGTCACCGACTTCATAAACCGTGAACTCATCTTGTTCTCGATGGCCGATAACATCCGTTCTATTCCTTCGGTGGCAGACGGTTTGAAACCTGGTCAGAGGAAGGTCATTTGGGGCTGCTTCAAGCGAAAGCTCAAGAGTGAAATCAAGGTCTGTCTATATGTCCTCACTTTTGACGGTTCTACCTGACTTTGTGACGTTAGGTGGCTCAACTCGTCGGATACATCTCCGAAAAGGCCTGCTACCACCACGGCGAACAAAGTCTGATGATGACGATCGTAAACTTGGCCCAGGATTTTGTGGGAAGCAACAACATCAATCTGCTCATGCCCAATGGACAATTCGGTACTCGTGATCAGGGCGGAAAGGACCATGCCTCTGCAAGGTATATTTTCACCGAGCCGTCACCAATGGCCCGTATGATCATGCACCCGCATGATGATCCTTTGCTCAACTATCAGAAGGATGATACCTCCTGGATTGAACCCGACTATTATATGCCTATCCTACCGATGATTCTGGTGAATGGCGCTGAGGGCATTGGTACAGGTGAGTCTGTCATGGTATGCGCTATGATCTGCAATTTGCTCACATCAAAACAGGTTGGAGCACGACAGTTCCTTGCTACAACCCTGCCGACATTGTTGCTAACATTCGTAGGCTGATGGAGGGTCAAGAGCAAGTTCCGATGCTCCCATGGTGGCGTGGCTTCAAGGGCGCAATCAAGAAGGTCGCCGAGCACAAGTACGATGTCACAGGTCTCGTCAATAAAATTGACGACACCACTGTGGAGATTACGGAGCTACCCATACACAAGTGGACGCAGAACTACAAGGTGGAGCTGGAAGCGATGATTGGAGAGAAGAACGATGGTCCAGTGAAGGTAACGCTACTGTTACCTATGTATGGACTAGTGTCTAACACCCCATGGTCCCGCAGGATTACAAAGAATACCATGACAACATGAACGTCCACTTCATTGTTACCCTCGGTGAGAAGGACATGGAGAAGGCGGAAGCTCAGGGTCTGGTGGAATTCTTCAAGCTCACGAGTAAGATCAACACCAGTAACATGATGTGCTTCGATTTCGATGGCAAGATCAAGAAATATAACTCGCCGGAGGAGATCATCGAGGATTTCTACCCAGTGCGGCTGGAATGGTATCAGAAGCGCAAGGTCAGCGAATTCATCATCTCCTTGAGGGAGTCCGACTAATCCTATTTCAATCAAGGACTACATGGCCGGCCAGTTGCAATTAGAGTTTGAGAGGCTCACCAATCAAGCTCGTTTTGTTCAGATGATCGTCGACAAAACCCTCATCGTCTCTGGACGCAAGAAGGTCGACATCGTGGCTGACCTGCGGAAGAAGGACTTCCGACCCTTCCCGAAGATCAAGAAAGCGAAGGAAGCCGGAGAGACAGAACCGACCGTCGATGATGAGCAGGAAGATGAGGAAGAGGATATCAGTAGCTCCAATGACTACGACTACCTGCTGAACATGGCCATCTCGAGCTTGACGAAGGAGAAGGTAGGCTTCAGCCGTTACTTGGGATGTGCATATCTAACAAGCCTTCACATAGATCGAGAAACTCAAGCAGCAAGCCGGGGACAAGGAGGCTGAACTCATGAGGCTGCTCGAACTCACTCCTGTGTCGATGTGGAACACCGACTTGGATGCGTTCCTGTCTGAGTGGGATGTAAGTGCACCACTTTTTTAATATACCTAATTCAATATCTGACATCAACATTCATTGACAGAATGTCTATCATGCGTGGGAATACAAGGCCATTGAGCCAATAAAGGCTGCGAAGAAGAGCAAACGCAAACAACCTACGCTGGCTGCGATGATGCGCAAGGGGGCCAAGAAGGACTTCGATGACGACTCCGACGATGACTTCAGGCCAACGAAGGCCGGCACTTCTAAGGCGAAGAAGGCAGACTCTAAGCCCGCGGTGAAGAAGACTTCCCCACCCGTCCCGTCTAGTTCCAAATTCAAAGATGAGGACGAAGATGACTATATCAAGCCTAAAAGGTCTGCACCTGCCAAGAAGGCACCGGTCAAGGACGAAGACGACGACGACGACGATTATATCAAGCCTGTTCCGAAGAGGTCTGCACCTGCGAAGAAAGCACCAGTGAAGGCCGCACCAGATTCAGACATCGAGATGCTAGATGATGCCCCTGAACCTCCCGCAAAGAAGAAATCTTCCGTGCTTATAGATTCTGACTCGGATTCGGGTGTGGTAATCACGAAGTCCAAGGGCAAGGAGAAGCCTGCGCCCAAACGTAAAAGGTGAGCGGTTACCGTGGCGTATGTACTTTCGGACGCTCATTGTCTTTATATCGATAGTCCGGCCAGCGATGAGGAGTCCGAGGACGAGATGGCGATAAAGCCAGCCAAGAAGAAGGCGGCGACTTCCGAAAAACCTCTGACAGACTTTTTCGACAAGGTGCCAGCAGGAACGACGAAGAAACCAACCGCGCGGAAACCTTCGTCCAGCGCGCAGCCTCCGAAGTCGAGAGTGGCTGCCATGAAGAAGGCTCCAGCGAAGAAGACTATCGTCAGCGAGGATGACGATGATGACGAGCCACCACCGCCGCCACCCCGTCGCACCGAAGCACCCAAGCGAGCCGCGAGGATTGTGGCGAAGACATACATCGACATCTCGTCTGACGACGATGACGGCGAGAAGGGCGGCTCTGAATCCGAGTTTGAAGATTTCGACTGATATGCTTTCTCTGCTTTGACTTCTGGCTTTACACCTCATTCCTTCATTCGTTGCTATTTTCGGGCAGACTTTTGCTCTCACAATAGAGTTCTGTTCAATGCATGTAACATTATTGCAATCTGTCTCCTTGCGCATTGTAACTTACTCTCATTCACGCACTTGTTCACATGGATCATTTGCTGTATATTACCCTTAAATCACTCACGATTAACGCCGGAGGCAACATCACTGCAAGCACTGAGTGCCGAGTAGTACGAAGAGCAGACAAAGCACTGTTGACATATTCATGAGAGTATGTACTTTTGAGCTTTCTTGACTTCGGCATATGGATCAATCTTAGGAATTTTGCCGAATACGGGCTCCTCGATTTCTGAACACAGGTCGTCTCATTAGTCTCAAGGAGTGCACAGCGATCAAAGAACGTACTAAGAACGTGTTCGTAGATCTGGGACACCGTCTCATCCCAGACCTCTCTGAACATGTGTGCGCCTCCGCCCTTCGCGCCGTCGAATCCGTAAGTCTGAGCGAACGCACGGAAGTTGAAGCCTAGACGGTCCTTGTCTGTGAACACCGGGACCTTGATGGGTGTGGTTGGGTCCGGCTGAGGGAGGAGGAGGAGAACGTAGCGATGGTAGGGCGTGCCCCTCTGTGGGTGCGGTGGGATGTAGGGTGTATGTGAGGAGGTAAGGGGGATCTGCGAAGGCGACGTCGCGGAGAGCGCGATATTTGGCCTACGCATAACGTTAACACCTGTCAATAACGGAGCAGAGGAAATTCACTCACTGCATCCAGTGCAGATATGCTTGGTACGTTGCGTGCTCAGTGTCGGGGACGTCTGATTGAACTCCATAAGTCCATGTATGAACAATAAACATAGAAAAAGTATACCCAGGTCGACCATCAATAAAGTATATAGACGAGTGTCCGTGTGGAAAGCAGTCGTATATAGCATTGGTGGTTTCCGCGTCTATTAGAGCATCTCAGTCGATATCCCAAGCGGATGGAAGAAGATACACACCTGTTCCGGTAACAGATAGATACCGGGTTCGACCTTCTCGTATTTACGCTTGACACGCGTACGCAAGTAGACACTTTCTGGAGGCTTTTCAGGGTAGTTGACACGCAGGTCTACTGTTGGGCGCAGGTTGGGCAGAAGGTCCGGAACCACGTTCATCTGGTATATACGTTCCATCTGTAACGAGGTCAGCATTGTAACGATGCGTCCTATGCAGGACAGAAACACACCAGCAAGTCAAGAGGGCCATCTTCGCGCCAGCGCTGTTCGATAAGATGCCGGTAAACTCTCTTCGACATATCCGCTATACATTCACGATACAGATCAGCTCCAATTTCAAGAATATATGATATAGCGCGTACCCATCCCGTTTCTGGCTTTCCATCTCACAGAGGGTAAATTTATCTCGCTCTGAATCTCGAGAATCTCGACCTTCTCCTTCAAGCGGTCTACCTCAGCAGTCTTGACCGGCTTAGCACTCTCTGCCTTCGCCAGTTCTTCCCTGTATTCCTGCAGTTCTTGTTTCCGCAAAGCAGAATCGCGTTTTATGTACGCTAAAGCTTCGTCGTATACAGGAAGCACGCCGACTCCGAGAGGACGACTCCATTGCCGGGGGTTTTCGAGAGAGATACGCGGCCTTTTCGTGGGGTATTTACGAGTAGGCCTCTTCTTTTCCTCAGATGAAACTTCTGCCTCCGGTTCCACGCTGGAGTCACGCTTGGGCTGAGGATTCAGGGCAGAGGACACTGTTTTGCTCGTAGGTTTCGCTTCCGCCGGCGGTGGAGGTAGGGATGTATCAGACGGTGGCACGGCAGTCGTAGCATTCCCCCTAATAAAAAGAGAGGTCACAAGCCGTCGTGGTGTTCTCCTGAGGGCGAGCATAGTAGGACGGCGATGCTGGTCGACTCGAACGTCGACTTGTCCAAAGGCGCCCTCCGGGCAAGAATCAGGGCGCCTAGTACTACACGAAGCGCCAATCATATCTCCTCGGAGGACTGAGCCTGTACCTCTGATTATTCCGTATCCAAACCCATGTAAATGCTACGGCAGCGCGAACGCACTGAGCTCCTGGGTCGATCGCGACAGTCTCATCAATATGAACTAGGTTTCAATACAGTACCACTGGATTATGCCAGTCCATATGCGCCTTGTGAGTACAAGGTGTTGGATGTCGATGAGACAATCATTGGAACCAAACTTTCGTCACTCAGCAATATTTTGAAATCTGGATACTCATAGGACAATCAGGTACTATGGCATACAAGATCAGAGACCTGAGTGATGCAAGATGTACGAACTCGGTGTTGTGTAGAGCAAGCCAAGGACGGGCAGTCCTAGCCTAAATGTAAGGGTCGTAGTCCCCTGCTTGATACCACTCACAAACGATGCCATCGAGCCACCACTTCGGCTCTCCGATGAGCATACCGTCCATAGCACGTTGCACGGCCTCCAGTTCTTTGCGTGTGGGAGCCCCCTTGAGTAGGTAGTTGTTGTACACAGCCAAGACATTTATTGCGTCGTCGCGGGCGAGTGTCACCTTGAGACAGCATCTACACCGTATGCTGACGTTGAGCTGTGACATAAAGAACCCGAAAACTTTGACGCAGGTGTCCATCCAGTCCAGCCTGTGGACAATTACGAACTCGGGATTCTTGTGGGCTCTGACATTCGCGCGATTGATGTCCCCCTTGAACTGGCTTCGAAGACAGCTGCTATCGCCGTAGACCGCAAGACCGTTCTTCTTGGCAAAGTCAACGATCTTTGCTCTATCAAACTCCCACCCGTACTGAAATACAGGAGGTCTCCATTGCTGGCGCGACTGTGGGATCAACTGCCGGGGAAGCATATCGAGAGGATCCATCTTCGTGAGCTCTTCCATTTCCTGGATGTCTCGACGTCAAATTCCGAACACGACTGACACCCGAAGTCGACCAGACTCGCCTTCGAAGTGAATGCACGTTGTTTACGTTTGAAGAGAGAAGGATATTTGACCTTGGAGCCAGCAGGTTCAACCGACGCGATAGAATCCAGGTAAGTGAGGGCCCGTGCAGGGGGAGGTCCGCGATGCGACATCGTTATGATACTTGTGACGATGAACCCTTCAGAGCCGAGTTTAGATGAAAGGGATGCGTCGGTGCGATGTAGGTCCAGCTTTCCTTAAGGTAAACGGTGGGCGTTGAATTGATGCAATACTAGATATGTCAGTCTAGTAAGTAGTGGTAGTGGAGAAAGGACTGTCGCGTCACGCGTGATGGGCCTGACAACAATGGCCATCATCCTAAGCCGCGCACTGAAGACGTAATGTAATTTTGGGAACCCACCCTACAAGTTTTATGGACGGTTTCGATGTAGGTGTCGCATTGACGTGTTGACATTTGTTACTTTGCTGTTACCTGTGAATATCTACCTCATCAGAGTCCAACTTCCAAGGCATGAAAGGACGAATATCATCATGCTGTATGTGTTGAATGCGGCAATTCTGATTGCAATTCCATCATTGAATAACATTGTAAACTCCGGACATTCACAAAGTTCTGGGCAACAGGGGAATACAAGACGAGAGATCTGGATAACGTACATATAGTGGAAACAGTTGTCAGTGTTTGAACCGGGGCTGCAAAGTATGTCGAGGGCACAATCTAATATGAAAGTGAAGATGAACGTTAGCAAAGTAATATGTTGGGTGAAAGGCGATTCCATACCGAAATTCCAGTCTACATGTAAGGGTCGTAGGTTGCGTCTCCAGATTGAAACCAGTCACATGCAAGACCATCGAGCCACCACTTCGGCTCCCCGATAAGCATACCATCCATGGCGCGTTGCACCGTTTCCAATTCTTCGTTTGTGGGGGCCCCCTTCAGCAGGTAGTTGTTGTACACAGCAAAAACCATTATCGCGTCGTCGCGGGCGAAGGTCACTTTGAGACAGCATTTGCACATCATTTTGACGTTGTGCTGCGAACAAAAAGAGGCAAAAACGCTGACGCAGGTTTCCATCCAGTCGAGCCTGTGGACAGTTACGAAGAAAGAGTTCTCGTCTTCTGTGGGGTCGACAAGAATCTCGTTTCCTTTGAGCCTGCTTCGAGAGCAGCCGTTATTGCCGTAGACCGCAAGACCGTTCTGCTTCGCATACTCCACGACCTTCGCCTTATCGAACTCCCAGCCATACTGGAATACAGGCGGTTTCCACCAGTAGCGCGATCTCGGGATCAACACCCGGGGAAGTGTATCGAGAGGGTCCATCTTCATGAGCTCCTCCAGTTCCTGGATGTCATGATGTGAGTTTCATAGGATACGGATATTCAGGTACCATGTCAGACTCACCTTTGAGGTATATTTACGGTGCTGACGTTTCAACAGAGGAGGGAATTCCATCTTAGTGCCAGCAGGTTCGACAGACGCGAGAGAATCCAGATAGGCACGCTTACGCGTTCTGGTTGCCAGTGCCTGCGACATGATAGATAATTTGCCGGAGCTAGCAGGTTCGACAAACGCGAGAGAATCCAGATAAGTGGCCCGTGCAGGCCTGGGGATTGGATGCGATATTGTTGAGAGACTTGAGACGATGAAGCCTTCAGAGCCGAGCTGCGTTAAATCAAGTAATGCGTCAGTAAGTCCAGCTTTCCTCAAGGTCAACGGTGCGCGTTGAGTTGATACCGATAGATAAGTCTGATAAGCAGTGGTAGAAGGACTGTCGCGTCACGCGTGTCAGTCACGGGGGGCTGATCAATGGCCATCATCGTGAGCCATGTACTGGTGATGGAGAAGGCTATATGATTTCGAAACCTCCCTTCTCAATTTTGAGTCAAAGACTGACTTATGAATCTCTCTATCTCATTCTCGTTCGACCTCTGAAGCACGAAAGGAGGGATATCATAACAGGTGTATCCCGACTTTCGATACTTGCAGACAGTGGTCAAGATGCGTTGGATGAGGCAATCCTGATGGCGATTCCTACACTAAACAATATCAAGGACTCTAAACATTCAGAACGGTAGACGACTGGAAAGTAGACGACAGGGTATACAAGACGAGCAATATGCGTAACATAAAGATATATAGTGTGGGAGCAGGACAGCAGAGTTGAGAGTACATGTTCTATAACCGTGAAGGATGAACGTCAGCGAAGCAATGGGTTAGGTAGAAGACGATGCCATACCGAAATTCCAGTCTAGCTGTAAGGGTCGCAATCTGTGTCTCCTACTTGAAACCAGTCACATGCAAGACCATCGAGCCACCACTTCGGCTCCCCGATAAGCATATCGCCCATAGCGCGTTGCAGAACCTCTAATTCTTCGTGTGTGGGGGCCCCCTTCAGTAAGTAGTTGTTGTACACAGCTAGAACCATTATCGCCTCGTCGCGAGCGAAGGCCACTTTGAGAGCGCATCTACACAACGTTTTGACGTTGTGCTGCGAACAAAAACGGGCGAAAACCCTGACGCAGGTGTCCATCCAATCGAGCCTGCGGACAGTTACGAAGAAAGAGGTCTCGCTTTCAGTGGGGTCCGAAAGAACCTCGTCTCCTTCAAGCTTGCTTCGAGGAACGCTGTTATCGCCGTAGACGGCAAGACCATTCTTCTTCGCGTACTCCACGACCTTCGCCTTGTCAAACTCCCAGCCATACTGGAATACAGGCGGTTTCCACGAGTAGCTCGACCTGGGGATCAACACCCGGGGAAGCGTATCGAGAGGATTCATCTTCATCAGGTCTTCCAATTCCTAGATGTCTTGATATGAGTTTTATAGAATCGGTTTTATTGGTACCATGTCAGACTCACCTTCGAAGTATATTGACGGTACTTACGTCGCAAGAGAGATGGGAAGTCCACCTTGGCTCCAGCAAGTGCGACCGACTTGAGGTCATCCAGATAGGCATGCTTCCGCGTTCTGGTTGCTAGTGCCTGCGACATGAAAGATAGCTCGTTCGGATGTAGCGCGTTTTACGACAGGTTGGTGAAGTGGGGGGGTCAAGGACGTATCAAACGAAGGTCGGAAGTTATATAGGATGTTGAACCACTCGACCAAATAGGGCAATTGGGAGGCCGGTTGTTCGGCAACGTTTCCATGCAGTCCATATCAGGCAGGTGTAGTCGTTGGCCTCTCAGACAGCCATTGTACAGTAACGTATACGTAGCGACTATCAGATGAGAAGGCCTGCGGGCAAATTGAAAGAATATTCTTCCAGGGCTTTTTGGGGCTTCTTTGCATTTCATATGGCTTTGCATAGCTTCGTAGGACCAATACTGTCATCCTGCTATGACCTTGACGTCGTACTGCAGTGCCCCCTTTTATGGGCCGACCATCTTTGTGCAACCTGCGCCACATGAGATGTTGTGGTTGACATTCCATGGCCATGCGACTGGAACCAACATATAAATACGGTTTGAGGAGTCTGAATGACACTACCTCTCTCTGCCGACCTACCACCTGCCTTGCGCCTGCCTCACTGCTGCTACATAATATCGTTATCCACTATCTGACCATGGCCGGTAATGTCACCAGAAAATGGAAAGAAACTGCAAAAATAGAAAAAGTAGCTCATATAAAACATTCTCACCAACTTGATACCGAAGCACTACGACTCAGACACGAACACGCATTATACGAGCTGTATAATTGGGTACTCAATTTCGCTGCTGCATGCACAAGTACCGACGAGTGCCGTTTATCAGTCTACCCACAAGCCAAGGTAACTTGGGTGGCTGGCACCCCTCCACCAGATGACCAAGGTACGTGCACGTATTGATCAATGAGATGCAGTACATGCTGACAGTACTTCATCACCCGCCAGACTACACATACAATGATCACCCTGAAAGTGAACCCGACGAGCCCGACGACCCCAACGACCTCGACTACTCCGACGACCCCGATGACGCGGACGCGGACGACTACGAGACCGCAGTGCATTCCTTGGCCGAGCTGAACCTGCAAGACAACACTGATGTGGGTCTGGGACGGCGGACACGCAGCACGACTCGTAGTGAGTAAACCATTGATCAGTCTGTATGACCTTCTCAAAGCTGAACTTCACACTTTCCAGAAGCACTGGCAGCTGCGGCGGCTGCTGCCGACAAGACCAAGGACGACACAAAATCCAAACTTGAAGACGGTGGTAAATTTATAGGCGACGACGGACCCACGCACGATAACGAATCCAAGAATGGCGATGAAACCAAGGACAACGATGAACGAGAGCATAGGGCAGAGGCTACTCAGCCTGCCAAGGAACCCGCCAGTGAACCCCCGAAAGCCGAGGACAAAGGAAAGGACAGCTATCGAGTCATAGATTTCCTGGTCTCTCTGTCCATGGATGATCGACCGATGGACGTGCACACTATATGGGAGATAAAGCCCTTCCCGCATGCAATTTTCACAGATTGCTCTAAACACAAGAAGGCCGTCGTCCTTTGTACGAAATTCTTCCACACCCGTTATCAGGTTCTCCAACAGGCCACCTGTGTTTTTCATGACTACCCGCACCGTAATGTCCTTCATGCCATGGTGGGCGTTGGGCACTATGTGCGGCAGTTGATTTTGGAACGACACATGATGCCTGGGAATGACTTTGACTGGGAGGGAACGAGCAAAACTGATCCCATTTTGAAGCAGTTCATAAAGAAGGAAGGTGATATTTACAGGCTTTTGGATCCAGAGGCAAAGTTCTATAACAACATGTTCAAGACTGAGTGGCTCGAAATGCTCGATCTGGCCATCGAAGATATGGGCCCCAATGGTGACGCAACTACAGACGCGTCAGGTTCGGAATCAGAGGAAGGCACCGACTACGCTGTTATTCCTTCTGTCCCAGATTTGACAAAACTTGCCGAGAAAATCGTCGCCTCTGAAGGATCATAGGGTTCGAAGGGTTTACATTGACTGCTGACAGGCTCGAGTCGTGCTGTGTTATTTCGTCTCTGCTCAATGTGTCGTTGTATAGTCTGACAATGTCATCACACAATCGGTTTAAGAATCAAGTAAAGAAATTGTAACCTATCTGATAGTGCCACAAACGATAGAATTAAAAAATTTGTAGCGGTAGAAGTCTGAGTGGGATGTAAGCTGCGTAGGGGAGGAGAATCAGGTCGCTAGATTCCATTGGAGAACTCTGAAGGTGTCTAGAGGAGACAGTTACTAGCTCCTCCGAGCGGGAACAACCACGAAACACGCTCAAAACTGTGGTATCTGCAACGGTAGAAACGTTGCCTCTCTGTTCTCCTTCGAGAGCGATGCACGACTCGGCGAGATGGCCAGATGAAGCTGAGCACTAATCAGTGTAAGCGACCACAGCTTCGTAGTCGTTTGCAGAAAGATCCCAGATGACGATGTTCTGTCTCGTCCAGTTTCGACGTACACACCTTAGAGTGCTGGAACAGGAGCGTTGGTCACTGCAGTCATCTTCGAGGGGAACCACGGAGGTCTTCTCTATCTTCATTCGTTTACCCGTACGAGCCTACCCAGGAATTCGGCGAGCAAAATATGAGTGATCTGGTAGTGCTGCGGTCGGCGAACAGATGCATCCCATCGAGAGGGAACGTTGCATCGATACGTGTAGATCATTCAGGATTATCTTTCGCCAATGTGTGCATTTATGTGACACTGCCAAGATACAGCGGAGGTTACTGCACGCTTGATAGCGGTTTGCGCGAAAGAGTCGGAAGATTTGGCACATCACTTCCACCGGTAGTTGTTTAACTTCGGCCGTATTATTCCTTTCCGCTGGAGAGAGGCTATTGCGGATGAGAATCGCACGGTTTGGAAGCGTTGCCGAGCTACAGCAAGTGATTGGATGTCGAACGCCCGACTAGACCTGGATACGAAGAGATCGTATTCAATTGCCTGGTTGCGTCACTGATTCGTAACTTACTGTGGCCAGAAAGTCTGTGGGTGTTCGCAGAAGCGTTGATTGCATTCTAAGGCTTACTATCAGAACAGAAAAGAACTTATCAGATCATATATCTGAAGTCTGGAGCTCGGTCTCCTAGCTCGCGCAATGCTTCCGCTGACAGTAGAATGCCCTTCTCTTCCATCTCCCTCTCGATAATATCTCTCCGCGCGTTGATCCTATTATATATAACGACCGCTACAGGCACAGTAAGAAATCCGATGCCAATGAACATGAGTTCAAGCCCATCTGTAAGAACTTAGCAGCGAGAAGATGGTAGCACTGTATACCAGACTCACGACCAAGTATATATCGTGGAGCGTCTTGCGAGCGGTAGATATTCGATGCTATGGCTAAAACGCTACGTCAAAGGAAGGCTCTACGCGACAGACAATTTTCCAGACTTACCTCCCGCAAAATTGCCGATGCCAATATGGAGTGCCATACCCACACCACGTTTGTATTGACCAGCCAGATTGTTTCCCAACCTAGAGGAACGGCATCAGAGAGAAGTGGACGTCAAGGATATATCATAGCATACCACGAGACAATGCCAGGGAAAGCAGCGTATGAGCCCCCTATGCAGAAATAGGTACCGAAGTACTTCGCCCCAATAGAGGCACTTGAGATGTTGATAACAAAACCAATCAGACACATAAGGAGGCCAGCGAGGATGAAAGGAGATCGTTTCTTGATACGGTCCGACCAGATGGCGAAGACGAGAAGTACTATGGCTAAAACATGCTTGTAAGCTCTTGCACCTAGGGAACGTCCGCGATGCGACTCACTAGCGAAGACATATGGTGGGACGGTGAGCAGCTGGCTCACAGTGGTATCGAAACCGAATCTACACGAGGCAAACATGAGGTGTCAACGATAGCTCAGGATCCCGTTTCACATTGGCCCGTACCCATTGATGATGGATCTGTAAACCGACGCGGTGCATTTCATGAGCGTATTCAACATCAAATTACGAGAGACATACGGTAAGAATAACGAAATCCCGTAAACTGTAGAACAGGCTGTTAGCGACTTCGGTGAGGTGGGTCATTGTAACTCACGTGGACCGACAATAGACATGTAAATCAGGATATGCAGCCAAACCTACGTTGGTTTTCAGCAGGCGCACAAGTCAAAAGACGTAGATACAATACAAACCTGCCAATCAGAAAACGCTGCCCACACATGCCGCAAAGCAAAAGCTTCCGTTTCTCCTACTGATGAATTATCATATTCTAACAATGGTCAGTGAGGGGGCACTGAGCAAAACGATGCAAGACAAGATTAATGAACACAGACTCTTTTTCCAGATAACGAAAGCGCGTTCTTCCGGAGTTAAGAAAGTCGCTGTGTCGGGAAAGTCGACCAGGACTGCAAGGGTATGAGCAGATGTAGACAAGACAAGGCACCTCCACGCACCGAAAAATGCTAGTATACCCACGCCAACAGTGGCGCTGCCTTCAATGATCTACTGGAAGTCCAGCGCGTAGTATTTGATGTATAGAACAAATACGCACAAAAATCCAAGACCATCCCAGCAATCCGTCTGTGCCAGCCATGTATGAGATGGCAAATGCGAGTAAGCCAGAAAACGCTCCTGTCAATTTACGTGTCATGTCCTGCAGCAACAACCAGAGAAGAGAGGGATATCACCTGCAATGGTGGCGCCTCCATAGAATATCCCGATGCGCTTTTGTAACATGTGCCGTGGATACCACATCGTAAGGCTGCACCACAGAATGTTGGTCAGGTATCAGGCGTCAGCAGGCGTGTCACGTACTAGTAAACTACGCCAGGGAAGAGACCAGCTTCGGCTATTCCTAGAGCAACTCGAGTGCCCACAAGTTGAGGATAGCTGAAACATGAATGTTACAACTGTATTGATACGACAGCACAGGGAACACTACCTCTTATCGAGGCCCATGAGTGTGCTGCACGAGTTGAAAGATGAGTAATCAGGCGGGCATTATGAGGATGAGGGACGTGCACTATTATTCCCCAAACAACCTTTCTGCATGTTTAGACTGCAGTGAGACGCACATGAAGAAAGATACTCACTGTGATACCAGGCAGCCAGCTAAGAGACCGTCAGTGCCATTCTCATCAGAAATTTTGTATAGCTTACCGAGATGGCCTGAACTTCTTAAGGACCAAACTAGGGAGAGGTTAGGCGGAATCCGGATGTATATTTATTTCGACTTACTTTGCAGGGCATTCAAATATACAGTACGGCTGTGATGACCTTGAGTGTCAGAGGATGTAAGGTGATATGTGGGGCTCACAACAAAGTACATGGTCTAGGAAAGGACATATCAAAGAACGACCTGTATGCAGCAAGAGTGCGACGCACCAGAGCGATGTTGTATTTATTCCCGGTTAGATGTAACTGAGTCGTAAGGCCTTGGAGTTTGGCGTTACCTAGATATCTTCAGTATTTGCTGAGCACAGTGAGAACCAAGCTCACGTACCGATATTGCCTGCAAAATGTCTATAAGACAGAGGATACTCTATGAAGGCGGGACATACCTCGATCTAAGAACGATGCGAGATACATCAGAGTTAGGATTGGCATCAGTCTCATGTCGACCTTGCGGTAGATTTTCCTCTCCTGCTCAGGTGTGAGCTTCGGTGGGACCTCGCCATTGTTCATAATCCCATTAACGGCCGCATTCTCAATGGCTTCACAATCAACCTGCTTCCCATCGAGATCGATACTTCCTGAATCGCAGATGCGGGGTTCCATGGTGCGAGGAGGAAAGACGGCCTCCCTGGACGGTAGTGCAGCAAGACGGGTCTCTCACTGCATCAGGTCGCCTTAAGTATACCAAACCATCACCTCGGCCTTCCTATCTAACGCTCCGAAGGTGCATGACCATTTAGAAGAGCTGGAAACATGTCGTCCTCGGACTGATGGGGAGGCGACACAATTTTCATCGATGGAAGCAGTTAGGCTCGTATTCTCCATGGTCATGCAACTCACTTCCCCGCGCTGCGCCAAGCAATCACACGTCGAAACCACACAAGCTTCAGTCATTCCAGTTTCCGGGTGGCTAAGAATGCGAGGGGCCGAGTAGCACATCAGCGCCGCAAGCTCAGAAACGCCAATGTGATTGCCTCTATCTGATGATGAGCATCGGCCAACATCCTACAGAGGTGGAACTTGGAACTTACTTGCTCACCTGACCCTGCTTGGACGGAGATACGAATGCTCGTTGCAGCATTCATGAATTGAACGGTCTCAGCACCGGGCTGGTGGTGGCGTCGCGACTTGATGGATCAATGGCGTCAGAACGCACTTAGGTGATACTTACACGGATGATAGCGCGCATTCGCTACTCTACGAGTAAATTGCAGTTTGCCATGGTCGGGCACAGGCTCGGGGATAAACGTAACTTGCGCCTACATCAACGCGACGAAACAAACTGGGCTTCTCAGGTTCCCAGCTTCACCCTGGGCTTGCACTGAATCCGTTCATCTTTCGTCTGTGAGAATGCAAATGAAGACCTATATCGAGATAATCAAACAAAAGATGTGTCTACTTACATTGTGCTCACACTATGTGCACACCGCGATGCCTCCGACGTTCAGATGAAGGGCAGCGGTGGTTGACTCTTTTGTCTCAGTACGACAGATGCCATGTGGACCCTGCCAACCAACATCCGACCTGAGATCTTGCATCCCGCGAGTAGAATCTGAAGGCCCGAAGGGCTGCTTCCTGAACTCAGAGAACTTCATGGATCCTGGGAAACATCAGTCCTCACGTATCACTCCAATAAAGCGAGGCGTGCGATGATATCGTTGTAGCGTCGTGTAGCATTCAGTGCGCGCAGTTATACGCTCAATATCAGCAAAAGCTGGGAGCAGTCGAGTCGAGTCCTGTGGGCTGCTTTGTTAGTGAGTGGAACAGGCAACTTCCGGCCGGCATGAATACACGCACCTCTCACGCCGTTCTCACTTAAACGTAATCCGTGTCCCACGATAGCATGCATTATGCATGCACGACACTGCGAGATACTGCAAGCTATCCTGCATTTGAACTGGTATCAGCTTGTATATTGCCTCGTGGATACAGGTCGTCTGCTGGCACGATCGCCTCACCGCCACTGCCGCGTTCATGAGGGTTCCTAGTGGTTTGAGGCTATTTTAAAGCCTCCGAGTCTTACATCGCGAATCTGATATAGGATGCAGCAGAGCTATGAATTCGAGAGCAAGAGCAGGATTGGCAGCGGAAGCAAAAATGAATTTTGCACGTGGCAACGTTTCGGCGCTTTGGTCGTGATCGACAGCGGCATTGGACGAAAGCCCTCTCATGTTCTTCTGCTAATACTCTCACCAGCTCGACGGAGGCTCTGCGAATCCGGAATACTTTTACATCCAGAACAGTATATTATTGATATACTCTCATTTCCCGTGCATAGTCTAGCCGCAACTCAATGAAACAGTCATGACATCCACTCCTTCCGCCTCCCTGCACGTCCTACCACCAACACCGGCAGACATCAAACCTTTCCCTGACCATCCGCCATCTCCCCTCACACCTCGAACCCTGAACTCCGCGACGTCCTCGCGTGCGCATATTTCCGAAGACAGTACATATCCTACCGTGGCCCCAGCTTCTCCTACTACCGAACACCCTCCTCGCACAGCGATGGCAGCCAGACCAGGAGAACTCGCCGCCCCCGAAGCTTCAAAATACGTCTTTGAGGGAGATATGATGCAAGGGAGAACGAATGGAGATGAAACAGCGGAGACGAGCAATATGCAGATGTTAGGTCTTAAATGCGCGCCTCCGGACGTGCTTCCACCCAGCCCACCACTTACTGTTGCCGATCCACGAGAAGACTCGGAGCTAGAAGAGGAACATCCCGCAGCCTCCAGCAGCTCTGCGCAGCGTCAGGACATAACTTTTGCTCCCCCACGAATGCGTGAGGAGGACATCACAGACTGGCGCGCGTCCATGCACAAGGACGGGGAGGACGAGGAGGAGGGAAGGCTCGATGGCGCAGGCGATGGAGAGTACGATCCATACGACCTTGGTTACTCACCGGAGGTATCACCCGCTACCCCCGTGGGTCCTTCCGTGCATGCGATGCACGCATCAAGCACACAGGACAGACTAAAAGCCCAGGGCGGATTACTCGAAGCTCCCGACCATCCTCTGCAACTGGATGTCCATCCGCCGTCGCCACCACTTTGGGAGCTCATACCTCCCCCTGAGACGAATGGTCTTTCGCGAACACAGACGAGGGTTAACCCGTCTAGCAACGCGCCGAACCCTTTGTGCGTGCCTATGATCCTCACGTTTGAGTTCCTTTGTTGACACGCATTCTATGCAGGACGTTGCGGCCACTAATACCCCACTCAGCATACTACTTTGGGCCACCTCCAGTAGACGCTGCTTTCGGGACTGACCCAGTGGGTCAGATCGGTGTACATCACCCTCGAGAGATCATTCGTATAGAACGAGACTACTCTGGAGGGGAACTTGTGCAGTTCGCGGCCACATACCCGCTTGAGCTGGAGGGACGGGTAAGATGAAGGCGCGTTTGACTCCGGTGCACGCTAACCCCTTGCACGCGATAGATCACACCCACACAATTCCTCGATACAATAAATGCCATCAATGAGCGTCTCATCAACGCCCATAGCCTGCGGCACTCGCTGGTCGACAACGCACTTTCTTTCCTCACTTTGCAGCTTTCTAGGCTGGTTTTGACACCACATTATGAAAAGGTGCTTAATTCATGAAATAGGACAAAAAACGGGTTTCTGAAGCTTTTCGTTGTACAGGAGATGCATCGATTGCATCAGTTAATCGATGACTATAATACCAATCTTTGGAACCCTGTGGGTTTGAATATTCTCTGGCCCCGCAATGTGGCTTTTATGTTTGTAAGTGAAATCGCTCTAATTAATATGTGCATTCTACTAAGTTTTGCCGTTCCATACAGCTAGAGGTGGAATATTACGTGAGCACGCCTTCTTCCGTCCTGGTGCATATACTAACCCCGTATATCTGCTTCCAGTGACATTCCGGATATCGCTTTATTTTACACCACCCATACCTCGCATTACCATACCCGCACTTCGCTCATTACGCACCGATTTTATTTCTCCCGCGCCACCTCCCACGCCACACGCTCCTTGGTCTCGCACTCTCTCACTGTCTGTCTGATTCAACGCAAGTATTTAATTCGCAAGCAGTACTATGACATCTGGAATTCTCTCTTCTGTTTTATCTTGGTACACTGTCTTCACTACTGTCACCGGCAATGGGTTACCGTCGTTTCGCAATTCTGCATGATGTACTTTATCTCATCCGGAGCACTTCACATTGGAATGTACGCATCAGGTCCGGTGGCCGCCCGAGGGAGCGTCCGGTTCAATTGGCTTGGGTCATTGTATCGCGGGGGCCGAATCGCTTTTGCGTTATGCTCCTGACAGTTCAAGCTTTCAGGAATGTTCAAGATTGGTTCGTGGCACCGCACGCACAGCCCGATGGTCACATAGCGATATATCAATATGCATAGTAGGGCCGACAGGACGTGTATGAACTTCGACCGGTCCGAACCTCCAGGCGCAGTGACGGCGGTCACAGTGAACATGGGATTTCTGTGCCATAAACGACGAGGAATGTACGGGGAGACCATTCCTCAAGGAACGAGGATGCGACCGAGGGATCAGTGCATTACTTATCAATCTGTAAGGAAAGGGTCTCTTGGTTTCTATAGCGAGGACGACAGTCGGTGGTCTCAGTTCCAGAAGACTGATGTAGATGAGTAAGACTCAGGGAACATCAAGAGTAGACAGTGAGGCTTACACACCTTGACGCGCGAAGGATCACATCTATGGGAAGGCTGTATCGCTGGAGGTAGTAGGTTCAACAGATATTCGCGCAGCTACCGGTTGGGGGCATACTCATCTGCGTATACGACTACAGCTGTACCGCATCAGAATACGCCACTCTGCGCTCACCAGTGCTCTGCGAAGCAGACGTTGCCTTCAAGGGAAGTCTAAGGGGCAGTTCAGCATTGAAATAATTGGTCATGAACTGCCAAGCATTATGCACCAGGACAAGATGTTGGACATACTGTTACAAGCCGTTACCATCTCTAAGAGGGTCATCCACGATCCCAGCCGGAAAACGTACAAGGGACACTGGTCTTGTGGATAATAAGGCTTTGGCAGATCGCGGCGCCCAATACGGCCCACCCGGAGCTCCTGTACTCTTGCACACTGGAGATTGGAAGGACCAGTAGCACAGCAGAACTGATGAACCCAAACACTGTAGTGACTGTGCGCGCCCTGCGTAGCACGAGGAAACGTCGTGTCTTCGTCATGAACACCCTAAGATCATTTACCTGTCAGATAAGATTCAATAGAAAGGAAAGAACTCACTACTCAGCAGGCAGACAAGAAGGTTCGACGGGAGTGTGTGCATTGTACATAAGGCTAAAGTGTGTTGCGATTAGAACGCAGCTGCGGACAGTGGGTGCGATTACGATTGGATGGCACTTACCGATAGACGAAACCCGCGCTTGTGTACTGCACTGCCAATCGAAGGGGAACGAGCAAAAGTGGCGAAGCAACTTGTGCGCCAGGGCGGGTGATCCGAGACCGGATGGTGGGAATAAGGGCCATGTTAAGCTACCGGTCCTGGTGCTGATAGAAGCCATAGTACGTGGACGAGTGTAAGAGTATTCGCAGCGCCGAGTCTGTGTGGTAAGGGCGTCCGGGTCTGTGGGTTCACTCGAACAGCAGCCTGAGATAGATCCGGCGCCGCGGTGAGATACCCTTCGCAGACGACTGTACTGCCATTATCATAGACTGTTGAATATTGGACGGTCACGGTCACAACCCCAGCAAACCTCCGGCGACTCCAGTACTTACGGTACTTCCAAGACGAAGCAACCGATGTCCATAATTGATCTCTGATCTGCTGAAACTCGTGTGACGGTCGTCCGCCTGTGCTCGCACATCAGTAAACCAAGCGACCATTCACGAAAACAAGGACTTAACAACATAAAACACCAGTGGACTTAATGCTCTTTCAATCATAACAAACCAAACCATCCGGAGTGCAGTAACGGCCGTGGGCCGCGTTCAATGCCGTTGCAGGATGCGGGCGCGGGTCAAGCTCGGGCGATTGACGCGGGTCCCGCTGCCTTACACGGCTATGCGTGCCCCTCGTAACCTGTAAACACGACCCTGCGGAGAGTACACATCCAGCAATGCGCGATACAAAAGCAAGCAAGCTCGCTGCCTCCGATGAGCCGGAGCTGCCACCACTCCCTGATACTGGGCAATCAACACCATTCAGCCACAACGCCGCCAGGCACACGCAATATGTAGCTCACCATTTCGATCTGTTGGGCCAGATTGCGGGTCCGAAGTCTATATCGAACTTGCACGTGCCGGGGTATAGACCTTGTGGTACGCCACTTGAATAGTTGGACCAAAATAAGTGAACGATATGCTGGAAATAAAGCAGTGTACGTATACTCACGAGTACTAGAGACGATAAGCATGCACAACGGACCGGGCGAAGTGGTATTATTGGAGGCGATTGTGCGCGTGTGCACCCTGAATGATGATGGCGATGGAGAAGCGTCGTGCATGCCAATGAGAGGGCTCTCTCCGATACGACTGACGTCCATCGGAGGTAGTGTGGTAAGCGTTGACAGAAAACGACAATCGACGGTTTTGATATATACGATGATGGCGGGCACACGCGTGGTGTGCTTCTTCGGTGTTTGAGCTTCAGAGACATCGGCAGATTCACCTCTAGACCTGCCAAGAGGAGATCATGGATACGGATGATTTATAGATTAGCACCGTAAAATTATGTCTGAGTGTGGCAAACGAACCGAACTCCTTGGCATACGCCCCATCCGACAGAATACGGAAGTACACCCGTATTAGGGGCTCAACGTGTTCAAAGACGTCAACAGTGGCGGCATGGCATTGAATGACGAACTTGCAGTGTAATTGAATGCCGGTTTCACCAACCTTTGGGTTTTGTTCACCGCGTTTGAATTGGAGATCTTCTCGCGTTCAAGTTCTTGCCCGAGCTTCGCCCGAGTTGCTCGGAGCACCAACGCACGTGTGGCGCACCCACTTCACGTCTGCCACCCAAGCGAGTGTACGTCGCATAAAGCAACCTGGCCATTGTGATGCAGGTTGGAAAGTTCTGAATAAACCTGACATTCCACCGTGCATGGCAATGTGGTCAGATTGCCTACGGCACTCGCTGTGTAAAGCAGATTAGGTGGGCTTGTTGTTTGATATTCCTGTACATCGGATCGTGGTAAGGATGTCCCCAGCGGGCGGTATGCAGCAGAGCAGACTTCGCCGACGGAAGCTCTACGTTGAGGGAATAACATGGCTGCCCAAAGTTCTTCCGCAAGGTAGAGCCTCCGTCGACGAGTCCCTTGCACAAGATCTACCGTGCCAACCTACCGTATTTCTTCTGTTGACGAGAACAAGTCCCGCAATGTAACCATGCAACTGTGTCGTAGGCTTAAAGTCCTGGGGGAGCCCGGTGAGGTCACCCGAGATTTTAGGTCTACAACACAATGTGCAAGGATTACATCTTCCAAGCCGAAATCTGGAAGCTGAACGGAACCTCACCCGCGAAATCCACCTTTGGATGTCCACCTTCCGCCTTCCGTGGACCAACACAAGCACTGTGCGTGCATGTAACCCAGCCGCCGTGTCACAGACACGCAGCCTTGTGTGCACCGGGCGGGACCACACAAAACTATGGATCTGTGACCCCGGCAATCTGAGATGACATGATGTGTGTCGTGTGTCCGTCAGGTCGATCTAACACAGAGACGTGAAGATTAGTGTGTGTGAAGGTGGTGCATGTGGGTGGCACGGTGGCGTAGCGACGAGGAGACCTGTAGACGGGAGAACACGTCGATGAGGATGACTGGAGGGTTTGAAGAGATACGGAAAAGCGACACCTTTAATATACGTGCGCACCGGGGTCTGGTCCTGATATGCCGCCCGCGAGACAATCCGTGAGTGGCTGCTTCGTGATTCGTGCTTCTCTTCTGCTTCTTCGCGTTCCATTTCTTGTTATCGATGTTCACTGTTACCGTTATTGTTGTGTGCGGTGATGAGTGGCGAACAGCCAAGAGTTGTTGATGTGATTGATTATTGTTCTCACCATGTGAGTCCCTGGGTCGCAACAATGCCCGTCGACGGTTGTGTATCTAGTAGCACTGTGGCGCGCCACAATCCTCTATCCCGTACCCGCGCACCAAGCTGACAAAGAACGCTGTCTCTACTCCAGCTCCTTTTCCTGCGTTCTGCGCCATCAGTACATCAATTACCTGCGCCGACTCGGACCCATCCGCAGCAGTTCGCAGCTGCAGATCTCACCTACAGGCTATGATAGCATGCTGCACAGCGCGCCACGACGGACGCACGAACGACGGTGGCGGGGTGGCGCGCACATAGCACTTAAACGTGCGCGTACGCGGCCTGGCACACAGGGGCGGCATCCCAAGTCTTGGTCGGTATGACTCGACCAGGCGACCTTCGCTACCGCGTCGCACGGAAAACAGCAATTCAAGGTCAGCGGCGTCACAGTGACGCAAAAAACCAGTGATCAACAATTCAAGTTGCGATATTCGAGGTGTGACACTACTCACGCTTTGTGCGATCGGCGGGCGCGTCTTATTCCTCGGTCGACGGTCGACGGTGGGTCGGGCGACGCGTATGCGTTTTGGCCCTTGCGATTGGGTGCGATCCTGTGTGTGTGTGAGATTTAAGGTTCGTAGGGTCCCAAGTATGATCTCAGACACCGCGACACCGCCTCCTGTATACTATCGGGATTCAGTAAACAACAATCGCCACCGATCGCAGTACGACCCGGGCGCCGCCTCGATTGCTAGTTGCTAGACTTGAATATCGGATGCTTGGACTAAGAGGGCAGACGTAAGCCTTCGAGCAGAGCGGACGCACAGGGTTGATTGAAGGTGACTGCAGTAAATATAGAATATAGGATATAGAGACCGACGACGGTGTATTGAATTCAGAATTCGGAGTGAGACACCGAGAGTGACCGACATTCCGATAACCTACTTGGCTGAAACGCCTTGACCGGGACGAGCGATTGCTAGGACGTGGAGAGAGAGGGGAGATGGAGGTAGTAGGAGGCGGGAGGAACTGGTAGGGGGTGCGCGTCACCTCTGATCATTTCCTGGCTCTTGATGAACAGATTGCCATTACTGTGGAATGCGTATAAGGAGTAAGGAGCATGGGAGAACGGACGGCGTCCAAAGCTCCATCTGCAATGCAAGCGTAGCTCCGTTCCAGGATCCCAGCGTCACCGTTTGACGTTCACATCCAGGATCATAGCGAGGGGCACAATGCACGATGCATACCAGACGAACGAACGAACGCCCGCACACGACAACCGTCGAAACCCGGGAACGGGACCAAAAACCTAGCTCGCTCCCACCCCCGCTTGGGCAGAAGTTGGCCATGGTTCGTGGTTCATGGCTCGTGGCTCGTGGTCCGTGGTTCGGCGTCTGGCGTCTCTGAGTCTGCGAACGCGTCTGACCATGAGAACTTGGGACCTTGAGAACACCTGCCCAGTTGCCCAGTGCCTACGAAGAAGCCGTCCAAGCGTCTGGAAAGCTGTAAGGCTGCAAGTAAACGCTGCCTCGGAAATGCTCCTCCTGCGCTCCTATCCCCTCGTCGTCTATCGATTGAGTCAAGTTGGGTCGTGGGCTGGGCTGGGACGGCGTTAGCGATAAACGCACCGGGCGCGTGGGATCGATGTCGCAGTGGTGCTCGCGGCGTCTGTGTCCTATACTGATAGTAGCGTGTATATCAGGCAATGACCTCACTTTGGGTGCACGATATCACATAGAACCTCTGGACTCCGTACTATGTTGGGGCGTCTTGAGAGCTTAAGGGGACGTGCGGGCTGGACATGTGCATGAACTTGTCCTTAGCACCCCGCATGCATCCAACATCCATCCAGTCTCCCTACCCACTATTCGGATATCCAGAAACCCAACTCAATTGAATTGACCGAGGAGGGAGGTGTGACACCAGCGGACAAACGGGGGTGGGCCGGCGGCCCGGACTATCATTGTCCCCCCTGAACCGTAACGCCTTGACCCAGCGATCGGCGGCGCAGCCTAGCTACTCGATTAGGATCCGGCGCTGCGAGACGTATAGAATTCAATTGAATATTGGGCGCGTCGTCGGGCGTTGTGGAGCTGCGACGCGGGCTGCTACGGAAGAGAGCAGCCGTCCCAAGTTCGAAGTGCAAGGGACAAGGGATGGGAAAGGAGGGAAAGCGCGGCCGATGGCTTGGACGATCGACCGAACGCGAAAATATCCGCGATGCTTTGGATTTCGAGAGTACATACTTGCCCCACCGATGCCGCTGGCTGGATGGCTGGATGGTTGGATGGTCGGCTATGATGGGGAGGTGCGTCGCGCGATCGTTATGCGTCGTCGATGACAGTACTGACGGGAATATTGGCAGGAATGTGAAATGGCGGTGCTGCTGCAGCTAAGAAAAGACTTACAGACAGCGAGTTGCATGTGGCTGTAAGTCTATAGAGGGAGAAAGCGAGAACGACATGTCGTGAGAGAATGACACGTCCGTTATCTTTGGATGGGTCTGACGCTAGAAGACAAGAAGGAAGAAGACAGAGGAAATGTCAGGCTCACCGGTACACCTTACATCCCCTCCCTGATAGACGATAGAA
>JAAIFI010000083.1:0-105527 GCA_011032875.1 Phlebia tremellosa | reverse complement strand
ACACACTCGACCACTATTGTGGATGGTGCGATGAAGCCGAGCTCGACGCTCCACGGCATCGGATCTGGGCCCGCGATCTCGTCGAAGAAGGCGACCTGACTTACGACCTCTGCCAGAACTGCTTCAACAAGGCGGCCTTCATGACCCATTACGAGTACCGCCCCATCTATGTGTATCAATCCGCATTCGAACAAATAGCCGACACGTACCTGACCGTCAAGACAGTCAAGGCTGCATCAGCCTATGTAGCGTGGGAGAAGAGTGCGAATCAGTGGTTGGAATATTAGAAGGCGATCTGAGGCAGATCGCCTTAAAGGGGAGGTGATGTTACGAACCGAGTCCCTGACGCCTGGAGTCAAACTCATGGACTTAGTCTAGACTGATCATATGACCCATTAGCATCACGTGACCCACTGGCACGTGATTAGATTACTCATTGCTGACTCATATCCCAATTCCCGATCATGTGACATTCTTACTCATCAAAGTACATAACGTAGGACCAATGACTCATGGACTGTAACCCCTAGGCTAGGGTTGACTTAGTAGTATAAGTAGTACAGCGGCTTGAGGTAGCAACCTCAAGCTGGTCCACTTATATAGTACTCGTACTAGACAATAACCAGGATCTTCTCTAGTCTTATTCTCTGCGCGTGCCACCAAGTGTTGGCATTGTGACACTATAGCCTCGACTCACCTTAGCATCGGTGACGTCAGAACCACAACCTAGGGTTACCGCTTGACGTACAGAGCGAAGGAAAGACCTACGGCCAGGAGACCGTAACAGCACGCCTCTGTCACGGCGAAAGAGGGTCGTGAGGAATTTGTTTGTGCAACGACTGCCTTGGACACAACGTTGAGCGGCCATGCGGTGCACCTCTGTCAAGTCCAAGATGGGTCCTCTTTGCGCAATGACCTTCTCAAGCCAGGCTTTGAGCGGCCGTGTGGTACGCCTCTGGCTCAGCGAAAGGGGGTCATGAGGAGCAGTTTGCTTGATGTGGGTCTTTGCTTCAACATTAAGCAGTCATATTGCATGCCTCTGTCAGCAGGCGGAGACACCTTCTCAAAAAATCATGTAGAGAATGTACAACAACTAATACTTCCTCTGTCCCTTGCTCTGCATAGAATTGCCACTCATGCTCCTTCGGTCTGGTACACATTTGCTGGAACGTAATGGTCCTCAACCTCCTAGGCGGCAGGTTCGATCAAGCACTTGTTTGCATGAAGAAGAACATTCTCATTCATCGTGCCGTAGTCTATTGCCAGTTTGCAAGGGGTTCCAGGCTCCGCAGAACAGCGATTCTCTCCACCCTCTCGGAATAGCCTCTCGATGCCGCACCTGAGATCGTTCACCCTCAGGTACAGACTCTTCTCAATGTGGTCAAACCCTTTCGCGCAGTCGTTTGTCTGATCGATTTCATTCACCGTCACGGGCACGCTCGGCTGAACGTGGGCGCTCACCCACGCTCATCAGTTTCACTCCCATTGCAGACAGACAGCAATGCAAGAGCAAGAACCAGCGCCCTCGTAAACGATCAAGTGCTTCACGCCTCACACGCAAAACAACCAGACGTGATAATGGGCAACAGCAAAAGGCCTTTCAACGAGTACAAGAACTGACCGGTACGTAAACTATGTGTTCATGGTGAACTCTTGCCTAATGCCTTTAACTGTTTTCTAGAAGTCATTCACGTTGAACATGACCCTCTCTTATTCGTAAAGCTTTCCACTAAGGTCAGGAAGAAGCTTGCGAAGTGACAATCAGGCATTTCTCATGCGCTTCAAAGGACCTCAACACTATCTCTTCTAATGGCCAGATCTTCATTCTTACGCCGGCATATCTGCAATACGCTGAATTGCCTCCCTACCTTGTCGCCCGTTTTGACCAAATTGTACCTCTTCGGAGACAGGAGGACCTTCTCCACTTATTTGATGCCATCGTTGACGCTGGTGCTATTGTACATGACAAAAACCATGCACACTCGGCCACAGTATCCTTCCATATAGGATGCTGGGAAAAATACGAGAAGGGGCCATACCTCACTGCCGATACATCTGATCAGTCACCACTTGCAACACAGGTGATCCACGCCTTCATGGCATACTGCAGTAAACATCTTGTCCCTCTGTATGCACGCCACATGAAAGAGCATTTCTCGCAAGAATTTGCTCAGCAGCAAATGTACGTATCATCCTTGTTCTGCACAAATTCATTTAATGACACTGAAATCTTGAGCAGCGCTAACAACTGGATGTGCTGGTTGATGCAAAAGAAATTGGCCCTTTACAATGGCAGCTTCAATTTTGGTGGAATGTTCTTCACAATGGCAGTGAAGGAGGGTGGAAGTGAGCTTATACACCTTGACTGGGGTGATAGCAAGTTCACCATGGCTCTCATCACATCTGTCGGTGGACTAGCCATTTATCTATGCCTACCTCAACTAAAAGTGAAGATTCTGATTTATCCCAGTCCATCAGGAAATTAGCAAGTTACTGAGAAAGCGCGTTTCAGAAGCCTCAGAGGCTTCAGAGCGCTCGTTTCAGCGGATACAGCTCTGTTCAGTACGTTCAGTAGCACAGTTTCCAGATTAATTAAAAATGGCTACAGGAGACAATAGCTGTGGGACTGACTGACTGCGGGACTGATGACTGCGGGACTGAACGACTATAGGCTGTGAGAGTTTGTGGTTTCGATGAGTCGGCCGGTTCAGTGCACAGTCATTTCAGAACGTCAGAAAGGGTTGACATTAGGCAGGATCGTAGATAATAAAAGCTAATGATTAGCTAGGTATATAGTGGACTGGAATGTCCAGGTCCTGAAGGAATGGAACGTAGTCAAACGAGTGTGGGGGAATGCAATAGGAGTATAAAAGCAAAAGGAAGGTACGATTGTGTTGAAAAGAAGGTGCGATTGAGCGAAAGAGGGTGAGAATAAGCAAGGAAAGTGGAAGAACGTGCAAGCAATCGAAAGCGGTGCCACCATGCACACGCTCCTGTACCAGGATGAGGATTAGAGAGGTGGGAACATCAAAAATACAAGACATTACTAATTATCCTGGTCCATGGGTTCCGGAGTGCTGGGATCACGGATGAAGCCGCGGTCATGGGCAAGTGGGTCAAAGGCGGGCCGAGTGGGTATCCTGTTCACTATAGCATTGCTGTATTCCATGGTAGCTTCGATAAGGCTCAGGAAACGGTGCGGCCTGTCACAAAGATCAACGACTGCGTCAAGGTTCCATCTTCTTGTGAAAGGGCCAGCTTTGAGGCTTGACCAGATAATCTGGTTCTCTCGAGTGCATTCTCCGGTATCAGTCCACAGAGAGAATGCAAACTCGACCTGAGAAGTTTATTCAATAGGCTATTGACGCGTAGATGAAAAACGTACAGCGGTGAGTGCTATTGCCAGCGCCGCACGGGGCAGCCCGACTTCCTCAGCAACACTCTCCTCCGTCGCAGCTAGATGTATGGCAAACGTTCTAAGAACGTAGGATGAATGCAAAGCATTCCGAGCCTCACCCTACCAGATACCAGCCAAGTCAAGTGATCAATACAGTGCTGAGTGCTGTAAAACAGCACAAGTAACAAGCACTCACCGTCTCGGGGTTCACGTACCCCCAGAATGCAACTCCGTACCTCTGAAGAGCTTTTGTCGCAAATATCTTTCTGGTTTCCTTGGGTCCCTGGCCATCCATTTCCTCTCGAACAACTTTGATGGCCCTATGGAGAAAGCGACGACGCCAGTCGACGACAACTTGTTGAGCCTCGAGAACACCGGTAAGTAATCAATTGGTACTGTGACGACGAAAGAACTACTCACCCTTTTGAAGATAGGCCCGCTGTCGGAAATGCAATGCACAACATTGGGGTATACCAAGTCCTTGACGGTCTGCACCATATCACGGAACATGTACTTATCCTTTTCTATCTCCCAACCTCCATCTTCGCCACAATAGGCACCAGCTAAATCGACAAGTGTCGTCACAAATTCCGCATCCCACTTCTCTTGTGCCCAATCTGGAAGGGAGGCGAAGCCACGCGACTTTTCGTCAGGAACCTGAGTTTTGGGCTTGCGTCTGCAGACGGGAGATGAGTTGCTGGCAGGTGTCGGTCTGTTTGGGGGCAGGGGAAAGGGAAGAGAGGTCGAGCTGCGGACGGGAGATGAATTGCTGGCAGGTGTCGGTCCGTTCTGAACAACTGCAACAAACTGCTGCTGACCGCTGGTAGATGCTAGTTGCTGACTGCCGATAACATCAGTATCGGTAAATCCTGTGCTGGGAAGAACAGTAGTGTAAGCGTGTCTGACTATAGGCCCGGAGGCATTATGCTGGGATGTGTTCAGTGTTGATCCTCCTCCAGTGGGCATACGAAGTGTGGTGCGCCAATTTTTGGGAAGATTGCTGGACTGAGAGGCTGCCGGCTGCGTTATGCTAGAGGTCTTTGCCTTCTTGATTCCTGGTTGCGTTGCACTATTAATGTATTGGTTAATAGGTACCGCATATTCAAATCTTTACAAGACGCTCTTACCCAGTAGTCTCGTCGTTAGTATCAGACTTGCGCTTGGAACCTGTCTTTGACGTAGGCGAGGGGCTGTGAACCGCAAGTTGCTTATTCGGCGACTGGCGCACTTGAGCTACCGCGTCGCGCAAGTCAGCCCTTTCTTGCTGCTTCGTCCTCTGATATTGCAGCATAGTGTCAGCAAACATATGGTAAGAGTCTTGATAAGACTAACCTTGGGTTGAGTGCTACTGATGCGATTTTGGACAGGCGCGTTAACACAAGCATCCATTGTGATAGAATCACCATCAGTGATATTGATGGTCACTCTTCCTGAACTGCCACGCTCTCTATCTGCGTGATGCTCTCCATCCCTATCTGCCTGCTCACGCTCAGCTTTGAGGCGATCTTCAAAAGCCGCAAGCTCTGCAATCCGTTGGTCGATGGCAGCCTTCTTTGCGGCTAATTCATCTTCACGACGTTGTATGGCCTCTTCTCTTTCCTGACGCTTGCGATCTGCCTCCTGGCTGATCTCGTCCATGGTACGCCGCTGCAGACCCACCTTCTTGGCTGGGTGAGCCTCGTTGGTGGGTCGCGTATTATACGGACGACTTGCAGTCAATGCCAGACCTCTACCTTGGGTATCATTGAGGTCAGTAACCTAAATGTTGTCCGGTCAGTTGGAGTCTAATACGTATCATAATGGAGGTACTACCGTATCAGGATTACCGTTCATATGCCCCGCATTGACTGCTTCGGACTCTTGAATGCTGCCGTCCGTCGGTGCGTCTTCTATCAGTGTATGATGATCATTGACTGATTTAAGCTTGTCGTCCATGAAGGTAACAGTCTTTGTCCGCCCACGGCCCTTCTTGAGAGGAGGGCCATACGTGGCAACAGCCTGGGCAGTCTCAAAATCTGTCGCTGCGATTTGCTGGGCAGAAGCACTGCGAGTATTGCGACGAACAGGCAGAACAGCTGGACGCGGTGCTCGTGCTGGCATGGTACAGCTGGTAAATATAACTGGGATATTGTAAAGCAAATGCAGAGGTCTATGTGGATGGTTGAAGTTGAAGTTGAAGGGGTAGCGCGCCGGAACAGGTGTGTTTGGCATCATGTTTGTATCGCGTTGGAAACCTAACCGATCCCATCTTTTGCTAGCTTTCTACGTCTAGTCGTTCTATAGACTTCATTTACGATTCTCAATGCTTTTCTTTTGTACAAAATGCGAACGCAATTTTAGAAATCTCGCCGGTCTGCGTCGACACAACACTGTGAACCATTGACATGCCAAGCCACCGATAGAGGAGTCGACGGTCATATATCATGAGTATCTCAACGGTGAGTTAGTCTTAATTCCTCTGTTGTCATTTAATTGAGTAGGATGTGCTTCTTCAGCGACACCATGCAACATAAATGGCGACTTCTTACCTCTGGGAACACCACCTGAAGCTGACGACAAGCTGGACAGTGACACCTCTTGGTATCCGTTCGACGATCGCCCCAGCTTCGACTTCGCGCAATTCGCATTTCGGAAAGCAGAGCTTTCCAAAGGAAGCGTCAATGAGCTTCTCGACATCTGGAGTGCGCACAGCTACCTTAACGGAGGAGGCAGCCCACCGTTCTCATCCATCGAAGAACTCCATTCTACCATTGATAGTATCCAGCATGGTGACGCCCCTTGGAAGTCATTCAGTCTTCGATACGATGGTCCGCTTGATGATAATGTCCCCACTTGGAAGCGAGCTGAGTACCAGGTGCACTGCCGCGATACTATGAAGGTTGCGCACAATATGCTGTCAAATCCTGACTTCGATGGAAAGTTTGATTATGTTCCTTATGCGGAGTACACGGCGGGAGGTGAGCGGCAGTATTGTCATGTTATGTCGGGCAAGTGGGCGACTCAGAAATCAGTGAGTCTGTTCTGCATCTCCGCCACTGTATACTAACCTATTCTCAGACCAAAATTGCCGAAGATCCCCGCACACACGGTGCAATGTTTGTTCCAATTATGGCCGGTGCAGATAAAACCACCGTATCAGTGGCTACTGGTCAGAACGATTTTCATCCTCTCTATATGTCGCTTGGGAACGTTCACAATGGTATGCGACGTGCGCATCGGGATGCTGTAATACCTGTCGCTTTTCTGGCTATACCCAAGAGTGAGCAAATTCTCTCTATCTTGCAGCTGTCTAGCTAATAACATATATTGTAGCATGTCGTGAAGAAGAGGACACTGCTGAGTTTCGAACATTTCGAAAGCAGCTCTATCATGCATCGCTTGCGAAGATATTCGCTCCATTGCGCCCAGCAATGACAGAGCCAGAGATTGTCCGATGTCCTGACAAACATCATAGGCGTGTCATATACGAGCTCGGCCCGTTTATTGCTGATTATCCAGAGCAAGTGGTTCTCGCAGGAATAGTGCAAGGATGGTGTCCTAAGTACGTTGTGTCCATTCTCGTGTGTTCGATTTCGATGAATAACATAAACCTTCTACTTGATTTAGATGTTTAGCTACACCGGAGCGCTTGGAAGATGGTCCAGGTGATCCACGCTGCTGGGAGCATACATCGTTTCTTCTCCGAAACTTTGACAGCAATATGCTGTGGACGGCGTGGGGTGTCGATCCCACGGTTATTGTATGTGTTCTCATATATGCTCACACGCTTGACTAACCTAATACCTTTATGCAGCCATTCACCGCACACTTTCCTCGTGCAAATATAAACGAACTGTTGACTCCGGATCTACTGCATCAATTGATCAAAGGGACGTTCAAGGATCATCTCGTCTCATGGGTGGAACAATATTTATATCGTATCCACTCGAAAGCGGAAGCACAGCGTGTCATGGATGATATAGACCGAAGGTTTGTCATGTTGTCGTATCAGAGGTATAAATAAGCTTACAAGTATTAGAATTGCCGCAGCTCCGTCATTCCCAGGGCTGCGCCGTTTTCCCGAAGGGCGTAACTTCAAGCAGTGGATGGGAAACGACTCAAAGGCGTTGATGAAGGTCTGTCATTTATGAGTTCCTATATGAGAGACAGGATTGAACTCCTTTATAGGTTTATCTTCCCGCAATCGAGGGCCATGTTCCGCCAATGATGGTTCAATGCTTTGCCGCCTACCTGGATTTCTGTTATCTTGCACGCAGATCTGCCCATACCGACAGCACACTTGCAGAGATGCGCGTTGCTCTTGAACGCTTCCATCAAACCCGTGTCGTGTTTAGAGAAGTCGGCATACGCACTGACGGGTTTTCTCTACCGCGGCAACATGCACTCGATCACTACATCCACGGCATCCAGCAATTCGGCTCCCCAAACGGTCTCTGTTCATCGATTACAGAATCCAAGCACATTCGAGCCGTCAAGCGTCCATGGCGTCGCTCTAGCCGAAACAATCCTCTTCAGGAGATTCTTCAAACGAATCAGAGACTGGACAAGCTCTCCGCTGCTCATGCAGACTTTTCTCTGCGCGGAATGTTGCGCGGTGATGTTTCAAGCAGTATTATGCATTCCTACGACTATACTGAAGATAATGAAGACGATGACGGTGACGCTTCTGCGGTTGATGGGCCCCGTGTGATGTCCTCTGTGGAATTAGCAATAAAGCCAAGTATGTGTTAATTGTCCGCCATATCATTCTAATCGAACACTAACAATCTTGCAGAATTTTCCCAATCCATCCGCTATGTGACTGAGTTCATTCGGCGGCCGGACTTGCAAGACCTGATTGGCCGCTTCCTATACGATCAGCTCTATGCTGATGAAGATCATTCCTCAGACGATGTCCCTGCCGACGAGTGGCCCACCTTTACTGGCCGGGTTTCTGTATATCACTCGGCAAAAGCGGTATACTACTCTCCAAGTGAGCTGGGAGGAGCTGGTGGAATGCATGCTGAGACCATTCGAAGCAATCCGTCTTGGCGCAATCAGTATCAGCGACTCGATACAGTACTCATCAACATGGACTCTAATACTCCTGGGTTTCTTGGGATGCAGGTTGGGCGGGTTGTTTCTTTCATCGCGTTCACATGGGGCTCTGTCCGCTATCCATGTGCTCTCGTTGAGTGGTTCAAGCGTCGAGGGGACAGCCCGGATCCTGAAACTGGTATGTGGATAGTGGAGCCGGAGATTGAGAATGGGGAGCGCACTGCCTGTCTCATTCACATTGACAGCATTGTCCGTGCCGTGCATCTAATGCCGGTATTTCGTCGTACTGTGATTCCGCGCGAGTTTCATTTCTCTTTCACTTTGGACGCATTTTCTTGTTTTTATGTCAATCGTTATGCTGACTATAATTCACACAAGTGTATTATATAGTAAAGTATGTTGTTATACATAGAGCGACTGAAGTACTGTAGCACTGCAAAACTGTAAGGCGCATCTGTAGAACTGTAGGCACTGAAGCCGCAACCTCAGTGACCTTCAGATGCATCAGTGACCTCAGAAACTCGACATTTTCCTGATGTCAAGTTCTTGCTGTGGCCACTCGAGTACTGACACATTTTGCTGCACGCATTGAGAGCATAGAGATTGATGAGTCGATTCCAAAAAAGAGAAGGGTAGTTATTGTAGGGTTCTGTGACCGAGATTCCATAGAACGGTCATTGGACTGAAAGATAAAAAAACTGTAGTACACAACGGTAGCAAAATCATGTTGTACAGCTAGTTTCGCATAGACTCATGATAATTCCCTCTGTGCCCTATATGCCACAACCTCACTCTGTCCATTCCAGCTTCACCTCGATACCATGAATGAAATATGCATTTGACGGCATCGGTGACAATACCAGGCAAATACCCAGCGAAGGCAACAAACTTGGTGAATCGTACCCGAGCAGTAGCGAACACCCCCACGTTTATATTCCTTAATCGATGCAGGAAATGACGGGCACTTTTCTCAGAAACATACCTCCAAAAGTAGACTTTGGTCACGTGACCCCAAAATGCTGGATTTTGGTCTACGCTACCGGTTTCCGTCCTAGATTTCAATTTCTCGATTTGAATCTCAATAATTAGCCCCCTACAGGGAGGTCGACTTTTGACGCGTTACACTGTACTCATATCGTGAACGAAGTACGGAGCTAGTGTCATCTGTTATCAATACGCAACAATATGTTCCTAAATGATATGAGTTATTCTGCATTATACAACGTGTGATAATAAAGTGAAATAGCTAAGATCATAAACACAGCTTGCACTAAACTTTCTCATCGGGCCCAGAAGCGGGACAAGTGCAGCGACTGATTTCGCGCTGCCCACTACGCGGTCAGGTGACTACCATCAGATCTTCACAAACAAAGAGTTCGTTACACTCTCTCTCGCACGGCCTCTTGAAATCATACGATATCCCTGCACGACACCAAGAACTATGGAAGATCTTAGAGCTCAAAATGACGCGTTGAGAAAAGAAATCAGCAAACTACGGTCGGATAATGTTGAACTTCGCAAAGTACGTCTACTATGTACTATGTGAGTTAGACAGGACCTCTGATCCGTGGCTCCCCAGGGATCCGATGCAGCTGGAGGCCACGCTCATTCATCCATACTTCAACATGAACTGGATTTTCTTCGTTTGCGCTATCAAGAGCTGATGAACGAGAAAACCCGATTGGAAGCTCAATATCAACGTGACTACAAGAAATGGAAAGAGTTTAAAGCTTGGATCGTCGCAGAGTCGAAGTTGCCTCTCTCTTATCCATACAATATTCCGACCCCTCAATCCATGCTTAAAACCTCCAACAAGCGAAAGCGAGCGCAAATTCTTGAATCGGACCCTGGTCTGCCAGCTCTTGCTGTGCCACAGTAAGTGTTCTTGTCCATATTCTCTCCCATAGAGCTCACCCTTGCGCTAGAGCATACCATTCTGATTCCAATATTGTGTCGTCGAGCCTGCGTTCCAGAGATACGAACATACATGTCAAATCCGAAGCTTCGCGTAGCACAAACAAGTCTCATAACGACGAGGGAAGGTATGTGAAGGAAACACAGTGAGTCCCTTCCCCGTTTGTCACGATCATAGACCGTAATCGCGATATAGCCAAGATCACGATATGGCCGACGTCCACTATCGATATCGCCTCAATCCCTCCAAGAACGCTGGCGTGGTGTTTCAGTTCGATGACGTGGTCCGAAATAAACACGAAAGGAGACGCCTCGATGGAGATGATTGTGAATGTTGCCACGACGTGCGTCCCCTGTTTTCCGTATCGTTTCGGTATTCACATGTGAAGCGCGTACAGTACTATGAGGCTGTTGGGCCTCTTCCGACACTCCCTCGCCGGCCAGCATGGCGTTCGCACCCAACGACCCCAGTCAAGAACCATCGGATAACTGAAAGCAAATCACCTACGCTCCTTAAAACCCCTAATGAACAGGTCGTCACATTGCACAAGAAGCAGATATCACGACATAGGCAACAATGGAAGGCGCCCAAAACGCCACCTGGTTATTGGGATATCGGCTTTCCGGATACGCAAGAGGTAGCGGACATTAACGAGCGTGCGGAGGAGCTACACAAGCAAAAGAGGCGACACGTAGCAAGTGAAGCAAAGTGCGTGCGCTCAGGTTTTGCCGATAAGCACTCTGATATTCTTTCTGGTGAAGCAAACGCAGCGGGAGATACGAAAGGTGCTAGACTTCAAGAATAGACAAGTGCCAAATAGCATCATTACTCGAGGTTGCTACGCAGCAGTTCAGCCTGACATGATATGTGTCAGTCGCGTAGAACACGCGAATTTCCACAATAGTATCGCAGGATGATAATGAGCGGAGAATGCAGACCAGAAGGCGCCTATACCAATGTTTTAGCTCTCATGTAGCAAGTAGGATGATGACACCGACCGTAATGAGCGAAGATATCACTCAGAGATATGGTTTTATTCTGAAAGGCTCTCTGAATTGACGAACATGCCGATGAACGTATGGAGACCAACCTGTAGCTGTCCTTTACGTGTGGTTTCATTGTTCGCGTAAGCAATTCCTCCTTCGAGGAGCGTGAGTCTGGAAAGCTTAAATGATATTGTTGGGACTGACCGGGTAGTCGAAACGGGTCCTTAGCGCGAAGGAGCAGGGCGAATAGCGGAAACTCGTTGATGAGTATGAGTAATATGTCAAATATGGCATAACATAGTAACACAGCCAGGCGTATCTAGCAGATATATCATTGTGAGTTCGGAACATCGAATCAGATACTTCACTAACCGTAGCGAAGAGCGCGTAGTAAGCAAAAGTTGTTGGAAACAAAAATGTCATCAATGTGAACAAAATTGTACCAAATAAGAGCTGGTCGACTTCATAGTCCCAAGAGTCTATTCGCTTCCTCAAAACGTTGTATCTCTTGCCTACAGTGGTGTTAAATCCATGTAGAGATGCAAGTGATAGGACGAACCTCTGAACAAGTTCCATAATGACCTTGCACCTGCGAGTTGCCTGTTATATATGGAGCACAGTATAAGGTAGCAGATGTATGCATGCGCTGTGAGGAAGGCTAAGAGATCCGAGATGATAGCTACTGTTACAGTTGCTCCGCAATACCCTAAGCCGCCGGATATAGAAACAATGCGAGGCAGGTGGGGAAGAATGAACGCATTCAAGAGCCCTGACGTGATTTATATCAATGCGAGGCAAGGTAATGCTCGATCATGACCTCTTACTGTTCCACGCTACAACTGCTCCTAGCAGTGAATGGCAGAGGAATTGGCTTAGCTCTGTATTGAGTTTCAGTCCAGCAGGCCAACGATTGAGCCACAACAGTGTTTCCTGCAGATCATCTATCAATAATCTCTGCATGATAAGGTCAGTAAGGGCGGGTTTTCGGCAGAGCGAGGCTTACTCGGAGCCAATGATCAAATATTGAAGCAATTGGCGAAGCGTTCTCGCGGATGAAAGATCCAATCGCCCAGCCAATAATGACATCGTTCAAGATTAACCATACACAGTTGTAAAAGCTGACCGGGGAGTTCATTAAAACAAGATATGATAGAATTCAGCGGGAAAACCTACGCAACATATTCCAAAGTGGACTGAATAGACACAATTCCGTCGTCGTACGTTCTCGCTGGAAATGTTCTTGTTAAACTTATGACTTGCCGGAATCGAATATCTACTTGATGAACTAGATGCACGACATTTGTAGCATATTTACGACACATATGAGAGGACATACCTATGGCAGAGCTTTGCCTCAAACCATCATATAGTGTATATAATATAGTATACACGTAGCTGGTCGGGGGCAGTTGTCCAAGACGAGGATTCAGTCTAGCAAAAAACGATCCTAATTGACCAACTCCTCCACGTAACGGTAATAGAGCTTTCAAAGGATGGTTTGTGATGGCTTGTTCATAAAGTTGGCCATAATTCATCTGTGAGGTCGTAGGTTAGATACCCCCTTGGAATTTTGGGAGTGTTAATACTTGATGTATAGTTTTGGGCTCTAGAGCTCCGAATGAGCGACGAACGGCTCGAGTGAAATCATGAGCAACATGAGCAGCAGATGGACACCTCGACGGTGAGGGAATCGGCTGATCAGGAGGCGGTAAGTCGCCATTGAGGGTATATATTTCCAATTTTCCAAGATTTGGGCGTCGATAAGAGACTATAGTATAGCTGAGAACTTGATAGAGCCCCGGTCATCGTCAATTTATGCAGCCCATGATAATGTGGACATACGCTGTTGATCGAAAAAGAGAAGTTCGGGTTGCGAGAAAGAAAGAGCCCTAGACTTCGGATAGTCGAAGGAACAGCGCCCTATGACAACGGGGCTACATCCACATATATCTTTGACGCGTGCAAGATGATCCAGTCTTGCTGACTTCTGCAAGGCAAGGTCTGCTTCTTCTCTCTGTATCTCATAGTTAGTGGCCATGTTAAGGGCCCAGGTGGCGAACGAACGTTACCGACTCGAAGTCAAGAACACCTGCGACACAGATCAGCGGGAACAACCATCCATAGAAAAACCCGCTTGTCTGGATAGCTTCGGGCCATAGAACACAAGGCGTATGCGACATGAGTGTAGGATGGAGGGCGGGATTTTGACGCGCAATCAAAGCCGCGTCCTGCACGTGATAGATCACTTGAGGTTGTTCCTCGCGTGCGGTTCAGGCCAGCAACATGCACCTTTACCTTTCATAACTCTTTCTGCACATAATCAGGCGTTCCAAAGTCGCCTTTATACCATCTCCCGTCTGTCTCACAATTATATACTGCACTTCCTATTTTCTGAGATGAAAGGCAACTCGTTTTCAGACCCTGCCACTCGTCCCACCATGGAATCATACCCTTCGGGCCAACCAACACAGCCTATGCGCAGACCGGACGTGAAGAAGAAACTAGTAGTGGTTGGAGACGGTGCGCAAGTCGTTATGTTGTTAGCGCGTCAAGTTGTTGAGTGATTGGATTGCTTGTTCACAGGCGGATGCGGGAAAACATGTCTGCTCATTGTGTACGCAGAGAATCGCTTTCCTGAGGTGAATGTTACTTGTACATCGCGTTATGGCAACTGTATCGAACTTACACTCGAACATGCAGGCGTACGTTCCGACCGTATTCGAGAACTATGTCACACAGGTCAACTTTGAGGGAAAAGTGGTCGAACTAGCACTATGGGACACGGCGGGGCAAGAGGAGTACGACCGACTACGGCCGCTAAGTTACCCGGAAAGTGATGTGATCCTAATAGTGTTCTCTATCGACTTCCCTGTCAGTCTTGCCAACGTACAAGATAAGGTGATACATCCTAGGCCACTCGGCAACTATGAACGTACATCTGACCCTTTCAACAGTGGTATCCTGAAGTCGCGCACTTTTGTGAAGGCACGCCCCTCATTCTTGTCGGCACAAAGACGGATCTTCGCAAGGACGAACAGACGCGTCGCATGCTGGGTGCGCAAGGGCAGACACCAATAACGCCAGAACAAGGGGCGATCGTCGCGAAGGAGATCGGTGCGAAATACATAGAGTGCTCCGCCAAGACTGGCATGGGTGTACAGGAGGTATTCCATCTAGCGTTGAAGGAGAGCATGAAAGGGCGATGGGGCAAGATGGTGAAGCAAAGACGATGTGTACTTGTTTAATGGCGGACGACCCTGGAGGTACGGACATTGAGATCATTCGAGACATATTCTCGTAGTGGTATATTGTATTTTGCTTTAAGGACTGTACTAACGGCCGTTTATTCCACTTTATCATGATATCCTGTTTTCAAGCGACGCGCGGTTTTGAAGAACGCGGCTAGCAAGTACACAAAAGTTGCGAGTATCACAACGATGGTGCCAATTTCCACCGTCTTTAATTCTGAGGTCAATCCGACTGGTATTCGGATGACCATGTCTTGAGTTGAACTAGCAAGTTTGATATCATTCATGTCTGATTCGAGATCAAACCGTAAGCGGCACGGACATTGTCAAGTAGACAAAAGCGCACCTCTACTACCACAGAAGAGCGTGACACGCGGAGGAGCTAAGCGTATGCGTTCATACGCGTCGCTCGCAGAATCTCTCGTGTCCCCGTAACGAGCGTGCAGAGGCAATGTAACAGAGAGTGGACGGTCGGACGGACGCGGAATAGTGATGTTCACGTCCAGTATAGTAGCGCGAGGATCTACCGCGGTGACCGGAAGCTCCAGGTCAGGTTCAATGGACTGTTTGTGGGATAAAGCGCGGTGGAGGTCGAGTTCATACGGATCGGCGAAGATGATCGGTGGCAAAATGAATTGAAGAGCAAGAGAGGTGCATTCCGGAGGTGGCTGAGACAGTAGTCTAGTAGTGAGATAGAAATGAAACCCTTGTGCCGGCTCAATGGACGAAATGTACTCAAGCTGTTGAGAGAGCATGGTCGTCGCGAGTCAAGGAGTACTATGTAGTCAACAGTACCCGCACTTGGGCGCATCACGCGCGCGAGATTGGAATCGGCCGGGCAAGATGTTCGTCCTAGACTCATCTTGGTTGTTACCACCTCGCAACTATACGTGACCCTTCTGTACCTACTCTTCTTCCTCGACTATCATCGCGAACAATCACCTAATCATCTACCTGAAGCATACCCTGCGACACCCTGCTTACTTTAAATTCTACAACACTCAATCGATCATGTCTGTCGCCGACAGCCCGTCACATTCCCCTTCCAACAAGCATGACTTGACTCTCAGCCGACATGACTGGGAGATCGTGGACCATGCTCTCGAAGACGTGCATCTCAAGGAGGTCAAGGCAGAACTCACAGTTCCGAGTCCTGGCATTCCACCCGCTATATTTGGAGCCGGGGGTCCTATGTTAGCTGCCATGGCCTAATGAGTGCACGTTAGTTGACATACACAATAGGTTGAAACAATTCGACCAGTCCAACGCTATGAGCAGGATCTCATCGCAAATAGCAACCCCGCGCTCTGTTGTAGGGATTGGGAACAAGGGTAAGCTGATTTTCTCCTCTTCTGAACGTAATACTGCTGAGACCCTGAAGTCGCCAAGCCCGACTATTCAGAAGCCAAGATAGTTGTAGCGATGGTATATATCGTCCATTCACGATGCTCATATCTTGCCTGACCTAGCTTCCTTAGGTCGGGCTTCCCGCTCGAGGAAAGTCCTATCTCAGCAACAAACTGATGCGCTATCTCAAAGTTGAATGCTCCTTACTATGGCTCCATGTCAGGCTAACATAGATTTACAGTGGCTAGAATACGACGTCAAGGTACGTCTGTATGATCCACCAGTGACTCTTAAATGAAACGAGTACTAGGTATTCAATGTTGGCCAACTTCGTCGTTCTCGTGCGAGGCAACGAGCACAGCAGTACGTTTTCTAATCAACTTGCATGAAGCATGGGATTCAAGCATCGTAGGAGCGGAAAACGCGAAGACCATACCGCGCCTTATTTCAGCCATGCCAATGTGGAGGCGACCAGGCTGCGCGATCAACTTGCAGAGGACAGCTTAGAAATGCTGATCCAGTGGCTGAAGGAAGGAGGCAATGTCGCAATACATGGCAGGTTTCAGTTCATTGCCTGATGGAATAGATCCTGATATCTGATATATCTAGATGCCACGAACAGCACTCGCAGTCGAAGGTGAGTGCACATTGATTTGCATCTAGAGATATCTCATGACGCCATCCAGAGCCAAGATCGAACAGCGGGTGGCTAAAGAGAAAGGTCTAGTTGTAATATTTTTAGAGTCTGTCTGCGACGACCCAGCCATTATTGCTGCCAATGTTGCTCTCAAAGTCAGCTCGGGCGATCCTGACTACAAAGACATGTCTCGCGAGGATGCCAAGCGCGACTTCCTGAGACGAATCAAGGAATACGAGTCTGTATACGAGACGATAACGGAGCCCCATCTTTCGTACCTACGCATCATCAACGTAGGAGACCAAGTGACCTTGTGTCGCATCAACGGATATTTACAGAGTCGCATCGCTTTCTATCTCATGAACTTGCATCTTAAACCTAGAAGCATCTTCTTCTCAAGGGTAAGTCGGAGAATGTCGGCTGTGTGTCTGACAGACTAATAACCAGCAACAGCATGGCGAAAGTCAATACAACGTTGAAGGGAAGATCGGCGGTGACTCATCCCTGTCGGAGCGAGGAATGGCATATGCGAAAGCGCTGCCTGCCTTGATCACGGACAACATCGGTACCGCTCCCTTGACAGTATGTCGCGATTTTGTCTGCATCAGTGGCTACCACCTAACGGCCGACAAGGTGTGGACTTCTACGTTACAGCGAACGATTCAGACGGCTCAATATCTGCCTTACACTAAGCTTACTTGGAAGTCTCTAGACGAGCTAGACGCAGGAGTATGCGATGGCATGACGTACGAAGAGATCGAAGTGTGTTTCCCTTGAGTTTTGGTTATCCAACGGGTACTAACTAAACCTCCAGCAAGCATATCCTGAGGACTTCGCCAATAGAGATGAAGACAAATTTAATTACCGATATCGCGGTATGCCTATTGCAATTCGTCCTCTCTCTCTAGTATCGCTCATATGCACCCAGGTGGTGAATCTTACCGCGATGTTGTGGTTCGATTGGAACCCATCATCATGGAGCTGGAACGACAAGAGAATATCCTGATCATAGGCCACCAGGTGTGTACCGTTTCTCCACTTCCTTGATATGCATTGCTCAGTTCAGCTACTCTAGGCTATTCTCCGTTGTCTGTGCGTGGTGTCCTTGATGCTGTATATCGAATTACTGACTGAAGTGCTCTCGTAGATACGCTTACTTCCACAATCTCCTCCATGCGGACTTACCGTACATCAAGATTCCTCTGCACACCGTCATCAAACTGACTCCCAAAGCCTACGGTTGTGACGAGGAGAGGTGCGTCGAACTCTAGCGCAGCCATGGTCACGACTGACTATCCATTGTGCAGATACACTCTACCAATTGGCGCTGTCGACACGCATCGCCCCAAGCCTGGGTCGCAACCGCAGCTACCACCCCCCACATCTAGTCGAGACTATTTCACAGACGACGCCAAACCCATAGGTGCAGACGTCTGATATGTGCCTCGAGTCTATGCAATCACATCTGGAACATCGCATCACATCTGGAAATACAAGCAAGGAATAATATGGTATACAGGCTCTAGGTATAATCGCAAGCAGCGTAGAGTACGATAAAGGACAATTACACAGCACCGGCTGCAACCAGCTCGTCGGCGAACTTCAGATCCTGTACTGTTTCCAGAGTAATTTTTGTATCGTTGCTCTGGGCGTGATTCAACCACAGCCACTTGAAGCCAACGTGATAGCGCACGGCGGGCCCCCAACGCTTCGTGAGGCTGTCTTCTGGATCTGACCAGCCCTCCCATTCGTAATACCTTGGAGTGCCGTCGAGACAGTTGCTACGCAATACGCCACCTCGTCAGTCACACAGCAACACTCAAAAAAATGCGACACGCGGACTCACAAATGCAGCATCTTCGGGAGGATGGCCTGGCCCTGATGCGGCGTGCCCCACGTGTGCACCTGTAGCGCGATCTCGTCGTCCTCCGTCGCGTCGTCGTGCCCGAGCCCCGTGAGGTACATGTCCAACAAACAGCTCGAGACCTCCCAATCGTAGCTGAGGTGGCGGAAGATATCCGGGCGGTGGCTGACGATCGCCCACCAGTAGCCCTGGTCGCCGAGCTTCACGTCCTGGTAGTGCCCGTCTGCGCCCGGTGCGCCGAACAGCGCGGCGAACGCATCGGGCCCGAGCGCGGGGGGTCCGTCGCCGCTGTTTCGATACGCCGACGAGTCCATGAGCCGCAAAGCGCGGAGGCGTTCGAGGTCGAGCAACATAATGCACGAGCAGATGCGGTTGGCGTTGTGCCACTCGACGGAGTCCTGCTCGGGATGCGAGGGCATGGATATCGCAGTGTCGGGGCCGAACTTGTCGAATTGTTGCCAAAGCAGGGCTGGGTCGCTCACGAAGAACGCGTCGGTGTCTATGAAGATTGACCTCTTCACAGTGCTCGGCAATATTTCGTGGATGAAAAGTTTCATCAGTCCGGCTGTATAGGCGAAGCTGTGAATATCTGCACAGTGGATAAGAACGAAATGAATAACGCACGAACACCAGCCGAGTGGTCTGTCGTGATTCCACCGTCTCGGTTAATGCGGTTCACCATATCTTCGTGTGTTAGTCGATAGAAGCGTACAAGGATGTTATACATCGGTCGCTTGACCAGCGACAACCGCTTCTCAAGGTACCGTTGCGCGTCTTCGTCACATATAATATGGAAGTGAATGGGGCCGGACGAGTACAATATGATGGACTGTAGCGTCGCGCTTTGAGTCCAAGCCGGACAAGTGAGGACAACCAACGCACCTTCATTAACACCGCTCCCTCGCTAGCAGAATCCTCAGAAAACATGATGAAAGAAAAAGTGGGAGGATCGGGTATCGCATCCAGCGTGTTATTCATTACAGGTATTGGTATCGGTGATGGTATGCTATTGTGGGGGCGCGTGGGTACCTTGGACGACTCAATATATTCTACGAAGGATGGCGACGCGCTTGCGGGAGGAGTAATCTCCGGTTTCGCCCAATGTATTGTAGTCGCAGGATAGTGAGGGTCTTCGAGAGCATTTGATGTGTAGGCTCTTTCTTGACCACGAAACATGAACAGCCAGATGGGCATAGCAATGGCGAAAACGATAGCGAGACATGCTATTTGTTTGGTCAAGAGAGGACGTCTTCTGAACTCTTTGATTCGTGCGCGCCAGGGAGAGACTGGAGGATGGTCGAGGAAGGGGGAGTCGTCGTGGCGCTCCCGATGAGACATGGTTGATCCGAGAGAGTTTACAACAAATGCGCGAGTGTGAGGGACGCGTTAAAAGACAGCCGAGGACGCGAAAAGAATGTGGGCTTGGAATGGGGGCGCGACGATGTTCAGAACATGGAGGGAGGAGGAGAGATGCGGCAAGCCAAGCCCTTGGTGAGCAAAGTCAATGTTGTAGATTGACATGAGCTTGATAAAGTTGACATACCCTCTGGAAGTCCGCTGCCGTGTCCGCTTGGCGGAGTAAGTTTTTGTTCTAAACTTTCAATTCTCGAGAGGAGTCCGTTGCTAGCCGAGAGATTTATCCTTGGAGCGATTGATCGTCGGCGTCCTTCACAGATAGGCGGTATGTTGCCTCCGTACAGTCGCGTGCAGGCTTGTGCCGTCCATAGTCGTCCATAGCAGCGCACAGCTTCGTGTTCGAGGTCAGTTCTGGTCAGCTTGTCGCCACCGCCGTTGTTGCAAAATTGACAAAAGAATGGGCCGCCGTCGCCGTGCCCGAAGGACGATGCTAGACGCGCCGAACAAGACGCGGTTTTTGGGGCGGCAGAGAAGGGCAGAGACCCTAGTTATTGATTAATTGTGCATACACCAGCTGGGGTGCCTTTTGAGACCAGTTCCTCGTGCTTCACACGTTGGTCCGTCGCCGGTGATCAATGCGTATCACAGAGATACTGCGGTATCGGAGCCACCTGGTCGCAATGAAGAGGAGTGATAAACACCGGCCAGTCATGTGTAAAAGTATCGAAAAAGTGCGCGGGGTGGTGAGAAAACCTTGCAATGCACTAGAATACCCTCGTTGCAACCAATGTGAGCTCGTAAATCGCGTCAAGTATCTTGGCTACTGGTGCAACAGAGTAGTAGGAACTAAGAAGTCAATCCAAAGTGAAGCTCCCGGCGGTCAACAGTGGGAAAAATGATGACGATCGAGCGCCGACTCATCGACGCGTTGACGCGACTCATTTCGACAACATTTCCATGCTACTCACCGTCTACCACAACCATCTACGCGTAGACCTCTGCAAACTCGCTCGAGTCATCTCCCATAACCCCGCACTTCTGCTCTGTGTGCGTCTCATGTTCAAGTTACATCAATCTACCTCATAATCCATCAACAGCGTGGAATTAGAACTAGCAGTATGGCACAACCGAGTCAAGGTGCCAGCAACGCGTCGTTCAACTAGTTTTATAACTAACGCAGTCCTGTTTATCTCACAACATAGCCTCGTCGAGCTCAAAGAAGCGATCGTCGGACCATCTCGAGGAGGGTAGCTCTGCTCCGTCCACGTCCAACAAGATCCCTAAGTGTGTGTAACCTATGCTATGTGTTTACGTTCTTAGCATCCTATCCTTACAACCACTGCAGTATTTCCTATGTTCACCAAGAGCGCTCCTGCTACCGACCAGAAAACATCATTCACTTGGGGACCCGCGCTAGGATCGGGAAAGACGTGCTTACATGGCACCAATCTATCGCCTGAACCACGCCCCAAAGTTGCAGCATTCGATTTGGACGGTTGTATCATTCAGTCTTCGTTCGGAAATGGATCGAGCAAATCCAAAGGAAAGCCTGTAGAGCCTACATTCCAATGGTGGAAACCGGTCGTCCCCAAGAAACTGAAAGAGGTCCACGACGAAGGGTACGAGTTCACGTCCACATCTATGTAATATCCATCTCACCCGTAGTACAGATATTCCATTATTATTATCACAAACCAAGGTCTGCGAGGGTCTGAGGCTATAAAGCGATGGAAAGAGAAGATCCCGCTAATAGCTGCTGGAGTGTGTTACATGCTCATGTATATGACCATTCGCTGAAACCCATCCCGATAGCTCTCTGACGTCCCCTTTCATCTATTCGCCGCAACAGCCAAGGATGGTCACCGGAAGCCTATGCCCGGCATGTGGGATGAGCTAGAGCGCATATTTGCGGAGAAGAACGTCAAGATAGGTGAGTTAAACCTCCCTCCATCTCACTGTATACTTATGACATCTTGCAGACAAGCAATCCTCGTTCTTCATCGGAGATGCTGCCGGTCGTAAAGGCGATTTCGCGGGTACGGACAGGAAATGGGCTTTGAACGTGAAAATCCCATTTTATACTCCAGAGGTGAGATCCTATCGTGTTCGTGCCTCAGGGTGCACGATGCCATATCCTTTCACTCCCAGGAATATTTCTTAGGCCTAAAGCCCGCGGCATATACCCTCAAGGGATTCCAAGCGTCCTCAATTCCAACGAATCGTGAGTGACCAGACTGCCCTGTGTCCACCAGGGTTGACATTTGTATGCTTTCCAGTTCCTGTAATCACACCTACTTCAAGCCCTCTGATACCCACAAACCGTTCGTCCCCTGAGATCGTCCTCTTTGTGGGAATGCCCGCTCTCGGCAAATCCTCTTTCTACAGGAAGCATTTCCAACCCGTGGGATATGCCCACGTCAACCAGGATACACTACGCACGCGTGCCAAGTGCGTCAAGGCCGTACAAGAGCTGGTAGCCGATGGTAAAAGCTGCGTTGTCGGCAAGTGGTTCTGATTCAGTATGATTATATCGGTGCAGTGTCAAGACAAATTTAGCAGATAACACCAACCGAGACGCTGCGACACGGAAACATTACGTGGATATAGCAAAGACGCTCCGTGCAAAGATTCGGTAGGTTTGTCCATGTCTACGCCACTGCAACCTGCTCACCGTCCAATCATAGATGCGTGCTGTTCAAAGGGTCGATAGAGCTGGCTTGGCACAACAATCTCTATCGAGCATTCAACATGCCTGCTTCCGCCGTCTCCAAAGAAGTATGTGAGAGCACAGCTTGAGGGGTTTCATGTCTCATCCTTTGCGTGCACAGACAAAGAGGGATCTCGTCCCATACAGCGCGTTCCTCAGTTTCCAAAAAGATTACGAGGAACCAACGGTGCAAGAAGGGCTCTCTGAGATCAAGACGGTCAATTGGGTATTTGAGGGTAGCGAGGAGGAACGGGAGCGATGGAATATGTGGTTACAGATTGACGGACAATAGTACAGGATCGCCGGCTCTTCTCTATCCTCGTTACTCTCAGAATTCTTTTTGGTATACACATCGGTTTACGACTTCGGCGATGCTGATACTGTAGAACGCACCTGTAGTCTTCATTACGGACAGAGCTATTTATTCCTCCTGCTTCCGCAGGCCACTCAGATCGCGTGTGCCACTGGAATAACAATAAGCATGTGGTTTGCCAGAGATAAAACGACTACTCACCCTACTGGGATACCCAATATATCTATCGCATCTATACGAGTCTGCTCATCGCCGCCATTGGTCGCCACAAAAATCTGCGCAAGGCGCAGGAAGTTAGCATATGCAGACACTTATACGTAAAAGAGTGAGACGTACATGCAGACTGCCCACACTCTGGAAACGCACGAATCGCAGAGGGATACGCTTCCCTTCTGTGAGCTGATCCTCAGTCAGTTCTATGATCTGAGCAGCATCGGGCTCCTTTGCATCCTCCACATCACTGAACCCTAGCGAAGGCCGGTTGATGAAGATCTTGATGAGGCGTGGTTGCTGTGCAGGTACTGAGCTCTTGATAACGATGGAACGTATGCGGACGCTCTGGTTGAACTGTATGCATCGTTTCAGGGTAAGATACACCGCCACACAGTAGAAAAGGAATATAGTGCGCACCGGTATATCCAGCAACAACTGCTCATCCGCATCGCTCAAAAGGTAGGAGTCGGAGGTATTCAGCTTCTTTGACGACAATATGCTCTTGAGAGTGTGGTCGCCATCTTCGTTAAGACAGTTCAGTTGCAGCGAGTCAAGCACTTCCAAGAGCGAGGTCTACCGCGAAGTCAGGGCTGGAGACACGCGGGCCGTCAAATTTAAGGAAAGGTCGCTCACTTCGAGCGATTCATCCATTACAGCAGATTAGTGGTTGACGATGGTGTACGGACAGAGACAAGAGGCGAGTAGAGACGAGTAGAGACCACGGGACAGAGTATATATACTACTAATACTAGACAAGAGGCGCTCGGGGTATCGACCGGTCATTAATGCAGCACATGCAGAAGACAGCGACAAAACACAAGTATCTTCACAACCACTACGCAATAACGCATTCTTCACTATTCGCATCCTGGCGGGTAGGCCGTTTGATATTCTGTCGTTTCGCACCTGATCTCTTCATCTCTGTGAGTCGATTCATAGCGCGTTTGTTCCCTTGAGCTGCAGACGCATTGTCAGAAAATAAAGATGCAGAAGTACGACACAGGACGCTCACCAGCTGCGCGCATGTACCATCGTTTGGCAAACTCGACGTCCTGCTTCACGCCGATGCCGACCTCAGCGTAGTATCCCACCGCGTACTCCGCCTTGCTGAGACCCTTATTAGCCGCTCTCCTCGCCCACAAATAGGCCTCAGAGTCGCTCTGCTTCAGCACTCCATCGCTACCCGTGAGGTACCAGCCGCTCAAGGCAAGCTCTGCTTCCGAGTGGCCCTTCTCTGCAGCCCTCGTATACCACGCAATGGAGCGCTTGGGGTCGACGGCGCACGCGAGATTGCCGTACTCGTAACACTGTCCCAGCCTGAACTGTGAGTGTGTGTAGCCGAGCAGACCCGCGCGAGTGTAGAGCTCCTTAGCGTAGTGCGGGTCATGCGGCACCACTCCGGAGTTGGCTGCCTCGTATAGCAGAGCGAGCTCGTGAAGAGCGTGGGGGTTCTCCTCGTCGGCTTGCTCTGCCGCCCTTCTCAGCCACCCGACGGCTTCTCGCGGATTGGCTTGCTCTCCTAAAGCGCCCCGCAGAAGGATCGTACCCAGCTTATACATAGCCGCAGTATCACCCAAAGAAGCTGATTTGCGGTAGAAGGCCGCGGCTCGCTGAGGTTCTCTCCTCGTTCCTGCGCCAATTTCGTTACACACAGCCACTCTGTAACAGGCGGCGGCGTGGTTCTGTTTCGCGGCTTGCAAGTACAGATGGTACGCCCGCTCATGATCCACCTGAAGACCTAGCATTCCGGTTCCATGGCAATTGGCCAGGAAGAACTGCGCTTCATCATATGCTTGCCCTTGAGTAGCTAGCCGCCTCATAACCTTGAGAGATTCTCCGATCAAAGAGTCGCGGTACTTCTTCACTGCGCGCTGGTCTTTTGCGTCTGCCCCGACCTTCCTGGCCGCATCGATGAGGTACTTCGCATATAAGAAGTGAGCTTCAGGATCTGGGTCATCCTTTATGCGTTGTCGGTACTGATCAATGTATTCCTTGGTGTAAGGTGGGGCGGTGAGATCTACTGCCTTCGTTTTCTGGGTTCTCAGAGAGATAGGTGCAGTGCCCGACCTGTCTAGCGAGGGTCGCGGCTCAATCTCGTTTTCCTCTTGTATTGGAGGTGGCATGGGAGAGAACTGGGCGTTTCCAGAGGAGCCAGAGCCGTTAGATGAGACTGATGAACCACGCATGAGGGAAGACTGGGAGGAATATGGCGCTGGAGCACCCGGAGGGTATTGGCCAGGTGGCGGCTGGGGTGGATAAGGACCAGGGGCTGCCTGAGGCGGATATGGACCTTGTGGCGGATATTGACCTGGAGCAGCTTGCGGTGGGTATTGGCCAGGGCCTGCCTGTGGTGGATATTGACCTGGGGGAATATACTGTGACGATTGACTCGAAGCTAAAGAGGCAGAACTACTAGTAGCGTGATTCAAAGGAGGCATGATGTTCGGAGGAAGCGCATACCCGGCAGGAGGTGGAGGAGGAGCTGCAGCTCCGGGAGGAGGACCCATACCAAGTACATCTGAAGCGGCAGCGTACAGCGGATTGAACTGATTGGGAGGAGGTGGGGGAGGTCCTTGCATATAAGGCTGCTGCTGACTCTGCCAATTCTGCTGAGGTGGATAACGGCGAGGGGAAACAGTCCCGTCTGGAGGGCCGTAATTATAACCTGCAGGGCCGTCATAAGAGTAGGCACTTCTACGGTCTGATTCTTGGTTTTCAGGACCGTGTGACTCGCTTCCATCTGCGCGAACACTATAGTACAAGCTGCTTCCACTACGACCAGAGCGTACAGAAGCCGCATCGTTGAAACGTGAGTTGTCTGGAGGGGGTCCTCGAGCATAGCCTCCTGGAGGCCCTTGTTGGGGATAGCCCGGGTTTGCCATTCTCATCTGGTTAGGATACGACGACATCGAGGTTCCAGGACGCTGCACGGGCTCCCCGGGATTAGGTCGCACTTGCATGGCGCTACCACCTCTCGTGACCGGATCGCTGATGTGCATCGCACCGAAACTATCCAAGGCGGCTGTGGCATCGTATGGAGGAGGAGGCGCATTGGGATCGAGTCGTGGATCCGAGGTTGGTCGTCTTTGTTGTGCAAGATTTGGGACAGAGCGATTTGCCTGGGAATACAACGCAGCTAATATTTGTGCAGGACACCGTCGATGAAGATAACGAGTGCGATCTCTGTGCGTTACTCACCGGTGTTGGGAGGATACAAGTCCTGACTTCCGTTCAGCTCGCTATACGACACGTCGTCCTGTGCATACGCCAGCGAGGACTCCCAGCTATCGTCCGCTGCTGGAGGGTTGGGGCCTCCCCGCGAAGCCGGCGGATGCGCCTCAGCCATCGACCTGTGCAAAAGTTTTGTTAGTGAGATACAAAGACTAGATTGTCTGTTTTGTACAGAATATGACAGAGAAAGATGCTGCGTACAATTCACTGCGAGGTAGAGGGTTGGTTGAGAGGGTGTGACTGAGTTACCGTGCAAGAAGCAAGGACGGTTGGCTAGTACTGCCACGCGACAGTCGGCGACAAGCGCTGCGGGCGATCGACCAACGATCGACTCTCCCCCAGACAGCAAAATCGAGAACAAAAAATAAGGATGTCTGCGATCCTGAATATAGAATAAACAATCGCCTACACTGTCACGGATATAAGCTAAGATATATGAGTACAGCTGTAGTGCTAACGCTACATCATCACAACCCAAATAACATTACGACTCAAGCAGCAGATCCATCCCCATCCCCATTCACCTCCATCTTCACATCTTCGGGGGCGGGGGCAGTATCCATAGGCTCGGGGACCATATTTTCAGCCGCAGGAGCAGGTGCTGGGTCTGGGGCTGGGGCGGGGACAGTAGCTTCCGCGGATGGATCAGCTGGGGTATCCCAAGTCCACTCTTCCAATACTCGCTCTACCCGCTGTCGCTCAAGCTTCTTGCCTGTCCGTCGCACTTTGATGATGACGTCCTTCCTGCATTCCACGGTCGCCGGGTCGCCTTCAACATTCTCCGCAACATCCCACGAACTCCACCCATTCATCGACTCGCTCGACGGGTCTGGTTTTACTGCTTTGACAACCTTCTTGTCTTTTTCGATGGGCTTGACCGTGATGGCATTCCATGCTTTCGGCTTGAAATGCATGAACGGACGAGTCAGGTCGTCGTCGTCATCTCCATCGGCACGCTTGCGCTTTCTTGAGGAACCATTGACGGTATCCACTTTCGCTTTGCGGCGTGTGCGAGTGTCATCGTCACTCTCATATCCGCTCGCTAGTCGTACTCTCCATCGCAGTTCCCGCGCCATTGCAGGAGCATCCTTGATGCGGTCGCCGGGGACCTGCTCTTTAGCCTCTTTCCTGGCCTGGTCTGTGCCTCTTTCCATTATGTGTGCTTCAGACACGAGGAAATCGGCCAGTGTCTCAACTGACTCTAAGACACGAGGCGAAAACTCCTCCTTGGCCTTGAGGTCGCGAAGGTATTTCTCGCCAGCGTACCAGCACAGCCTATTTATGGGTTCAATAAGGTATGGCGGATATTACATCAGAAACCTACTTCACGAAGAAAGGGAATCTGAATTTCTTGGGAACATGTGTGGCGATCTCAATCTCGCGGACTTTCAGCTCTGTGATACACGCAAAAGGGTGAGAACAGATCAGGTATTGGCACGCCAACAGAATTTACGCACGGACGGGTACATTATACGAATGCAAGAAGTTGCCTCCGAAGACCAATGTATCCACGGGGGTATACTGGACAATATTCATAATATGTCAGGACATCTGTCATGTTGTGAGACCACCTGGATATCTTACCACTGCATGGATCCAGCCCGTTGGTATGATCATCGTGTTCCCAGCTTCAAGCTCGACTTTGAAGACTTCGTCGCACATATCGCCAAGCCACGAATGGTTCTGTACGTCTGTCCCTGACCATCGCTCGTAAGCGGCAAGATTCGCAGGAGTAGGACGTATAAAGTAGAAGACCTGTGAAGCAAGTTGATACCGATATCCATACATGCATGAAAGATAGATACCTTCTGTCCGCTTATAATGTGGTAATACACGGATGATCCAGCAAAGTCAATATGCCAATCCTGGTAGCACCTACTATCAATAAGATGGTACACTGTAGACGAGGGCCTACTTACAGTCCATGCCTTCTCAACACCCATTAAGCAGTATAACTGAACCTTGGGGTATGAGTGACCGCGTCCTTTCTTCGTATTTGGCCAGAATTTCTCCACCCAGTCGGTCTCACGAACCAGCCGCGGCGGCAGCACCTTGTTCGCCAGCTCGCTACCCGATATCTCCAACGAAATGACATTCCTGATCTTATCTCGTTGTGCTGGCTCGGTTTCGTAATACTCCACCCACTTCCCAAGCGTCCACCCGGGTATGTTCGCTTGCGATGCCACGTCTGCAAATGGTAGAAACGGTGTCAGCACAATCTGCACACACGAGACAACGTCGAGTGAGATACCGATGACCTCAACGGGGGTATCTTCGCCCATAATCTCCCCCACATCACTGACGGTCAAGTCTTCCGGCATCTTCATGCCAAGACCGTCAGGTTTCTCGATTACTATCGGCTCCTTCATGGCGGACTCGTCGTTTTCTAGCCATTCAACCGTGACGTCGCTGCCGTGCATTCGCTTAAACGGATCCGCCGAGATGGGCTTCCCCTGCATCATCCTGTGCCACCTGATACGATGTGTCAGTTCAATTCACAGCGCGCACAAAGCTGCACGAACGTACCTATCGGGATCCTGTTCGTTCCCCGCGTTCAAGCCCGCATAGTCACGCTGCGTGCGTTTTCTTGACGACTTGCGCGCCGGGGGCTTCATAGTGATGACACGCTTCGGATCCGCATCGCGGCATGGCTGGCAAAACCTGTGTGCACAACGATCAACACCTGCCCACACAGTCGGTAGAACAAAAACGCACCATTTGCCCACGCTCTCCAGGTCACCTTCACCTGCACATCGCCAGTGGAACCACTTCTTGCAGGCATCGCATCTGACCCAACTCTCTTTGTCCGCGGCGTTCCAGTCTTCTTGCGTGCTTTCCGCGGTACAAGCTGGGCACTTGTCCTCTTCTTGAGGCGCAACCGGTTGTGAGTCAGTCGTCTCTCCTGATTCAGGGGGAGTAGCTGTAGCCTCTTCGGCGGTAGTGGGTTCTGGTGAATCCGGCGCGTTAGGTTTCGTGTTACGTTTACCGCGGGTACGAGCCATGCCGCAAAAGAAAGGAAGAAGTGAAGCGTTCAAGAGGCAAAATGATAAATGATCGCGAATGAGTGCGGGTAACAGACAACGCCATTAGCGCCGAAGATTGGCACTAAATGATAAGATTCTTCTGCTGACGTCAGCAATGAGCTACTCTTCAAGCTGTGAATCAGAGTCTGCACTTCTGTGAATGACTGGCAGTGGGATTTGTGGCAATACAAAGCTTGTAGATTTCTCTAGTTCGACAGCAGTTTACAAATACGAGTACAGTTTATTTCTTCTATTGTCTTCCCGTCAATCCGTTTACTTCTGGCTCAGCTCAGCGACACCGGGGAGCGTCTGTAAGATAATCCGTAAGTTTCTAGTACAGATAGACCTAGAAAATGCACTGACCTTGCCCTCGAGGAGCTCCAGGGAGGCTCCTCCACCAGTCGATACGTGGCTGAGTTTCGACTCAGCGTGGTACTGGGCCACAACGGTGGCAGTGTCACCACCGCCGACAATGACAGTCGCGCCCTTTTGTGCAGCCTCGATGGTGGCATCGAGGAGAGCCTGCGAGCCAGCGGCGAAGGCGGGGAACTCGAAGACACCCGGGGGACTGTACACGGAGAGTCAACACAGCACGCTACATGCGAGCACGAGATGCTTACCCGTTCCAGAGGATGGTGCGGGACTCGAGGACAGTTGCCTTGAAGAGCTCGCGGGACTTGGGACCAGCATCAAGACCCATCCAGCCCGCTGGGATACCCTCAGCGTCGGTGGCGACACCAGTCTTGGCATCCTTGTCGAACTTGTCGGCCGTAATGAAGTCAACGGGGAAGACGATCTTGATGTTGTTCTTCTTTGCCTTCTCAATGAGAGCGTGGACCTTCTGGGCACCAGCCTCGTCGTAGAGGGAGTTTCCAATCTAGAAGATAGAAATAGGTGAACATCAATGTGATACAGAGGCTGGATCAATTACGTACAGCAGCGCCCTCAAGGACCTTCTTGAAGGTGAAGGCCATGCCACCGCAGATGATCAATGAGTTGACCTGCAGATATAATATTAGACAGTTCAAGTTTCATCGAGCGGTCGCTTTACAAACCTTGTCGAGCATGTTCTCGATCAGCTGGATCTTGTCAGAGACCTTGGCACCACCGAGGATGGCGAGGAAGGGGCGCTCTGGGTGCTCAAGAGCCTTGGCAAAGTACTCGAGCTCCTTCTTCATCAAGAATCCAGCGGCGCGTTGGGGCAGCTTGACACCGACCATGGAAGAGTGGGCGCGGTGAGCGGTACCGAACGCGTCGTTGACGTAGACGTCACCGAGGCGAGTGAGGCCCTCACGGAACTCGTTGACCTTCTCAGGGGCAGCCTTGGTCTTGTTGCCGGCCTTATCCTTGACAGAGCCCTCCTCCTCAATGTGGAACCGGAGGTTCTCGAGGAGGATGACGGAGCCGGGTGCGGCACCGTTGACGGTCTTCTCGACCTCTGGGCCGACACAGTCGTTGACGAAGATGACGGGGCGGCCGAGCTGGGACTCAACCTCCTTTGCGACGGGGGCGAGCGAGTATTTGGCGACGACCTTGCCATCGGGACGGCCGAGATGTGACATCAGGATGACGGCCTTAGCGCCTGAAGATATGCCGTCATTAGAGCGGTCAAAAACGCGAAGAAAAACAAGGACTGACCATTGTCGAGCGCGTACTTGACAGTGGGGAGGGCAGCGACGATACGCTACGATGTGGGACACGTTTTAGTTTTTTTGCTCGTTATCAGATTTAGGAGATGATGGGGTACGCACTGCCGGGTTGGTGATCTTGCCATCTTGCATGGGGACATTGAAGTCGACACGGATGAGGACACGCTTGCCCTTGAGGTCCAAGTCGGTGATGGAGAGTTTGCTGGAGAGAGACATCGTCGAGGATAATGTATCTACGACGGGGAGGAAAGGGGTAAAGAGGAGTTTGGCAAGGCCCACCGGTCCTGCATCCCTATATACCGCCAGGCCCGGCATATTAGCGCCGAGCATGCAAAGCGCGTTCTCGGCTAAACTCGAATTCGGGTCTCGTTCACTGACGTCCACAACGACTAGCCTTCGACTCTGACCTCGTCCACTCACCGTCCAACCAGAACCCACAGCGGAAACACTCAACATCGCGGGTTCTAAGACAAATCTAAAACCAATTTTACGTGCAACACTACTCCATCCGCTTCCTCGCGCTCCCAGTTCTTTCGCAAACGCTCATCATGTCTGATAACCCTGCCGAACCTACTAAAGACTCTCTAGGCCTCGATCTTGAGAGCCTCAAAATCAATGACGACCCCAGCAGTCATCCGCCTGAAGCAGCCGAGCATACCGACAAGAAGGACGCCGCACAACCTCCAGAGCAGCCACCTGCAGACCACGCTCAATCACCGTCCACCAAGGATGCAGATGCTACACCCAACGAATCGCCGTCGCAGGATCAGCTCGACGACAAGAAGGCTGCGGCTCATCCCAGGGAGAAGAAGAAACCCTATGTAAACCTGGAACGCGTCAAGACTGGCGGCGCGCAGCGAGTGTGTTCTGGTTCTGGTTAACCAAACGAGAGTACGGTTGACCCTTTCTCTCAGGATAAGCTTACTGAAGAAGAACTTGCTGAGCGAATGGCTCGTATCAGGGAACAAAATGAGAAGATAAAACAGCGCAGATTGGTCAGTCGTCCTCCAATCACGCCCTGATTGCTATGTTGTTAACTCGATTGACCAGGATGTCGAAGAGGACGAAAGGGAGTTCAAGAAGAAGCAAGATGCCGACCGCGCCAAGATCGCAAAGACGCGAAAGGTGCAGGAGACCATAGACAGAACCCGTGAGCAGAATGCTCGCCGTAAGCTGGACAAGGTACACCATCTCTGCTACGGTTCGTGTTTCTCGCGCACTGACCGCGATCCGCAGATCCAGAGCAGAGAGTGGGACTCTGGCAAGCCAGGAGTGAAGAAGACTGGCGGCGACGATGGCAACGGACCATCTAACCCTGCCCACACCGTTCCAACAGGGAACATTGGCATCCGCGGTGGTTTCCGTGGTGGTGTTCCTGGTCGAGGACGAGGTAGGGGTGGCCACAATGCCGGTCCGCCGCCACCACCTGCGAGCAGCGAGAAACCTCCTGCAGAGCCGTCTGCCGACACTGCAGCACCTGAGGTTTCTAGCTGATTCAGGTCGAGTATCCGCCGCAGACCGAAGTATACCCATGGTCAGTGCCCAGTTGCAAACATGTATTCGCTTTGATTCGCTGCTGTCTGTTGCTGTGCTGCCTGCAAATAACCAATCGCCTACCATCTCCATCTAGTTGTAATCTCATCTATCAAATTTTGCCATCGTCACGTACTGCTCATTCCTAATGTTTTGTGCGTGTTTTGTGCGTCTTCCGTATTTCCTGTATTTTACATGAAAAAATGCGGTACGAGCAATCGCCTCGACTCGCCTTTCGAGACTGGTTGCGATCGAGATCGGGCACGGGCGCCTCGCCACGTGCTCTTCTTTCCCCGGTTTGCAAAAGTTCTGGTCGTCTCTGCGTGCGCTCTGTGTTTTGTGCAATTACCATCCTCCTAGACTCTTGTAGCAGATCTTATCTATCTGCAACCACAGCAGAGTATGGGTCGTGGTGTCCTCCTTACGTCCAACCTCCCCCAGCTGCAGAATCTAATCAAACGCGATCCTGCAGCGTATAAAGAGGAGTTCTTGCAGCAATGGAATCACTATAACAGCGTTCGCCAAATATTCCACTTGAACCCGGACGAGCAAGCCCAGCATTTTAGAGAGCTTGTCACGTTCATAGCGCAGGTTCGTTAAGAGTCTGCATAGTACTCAAATACGAGTTGCTCACGCTTGCAATGACATCTGAAGGTCGCACAATGTTACCCCAAGGAAACGGCAGACTTCCCGGCGCATCTGTCTACTCTACTACTTGAGCACTATGGCACACTCTCTCCAGATACTAGGAAAACGTTGGTTCAGAACCTCGTAATGTTAAGAAACAAGGACGTAATATCGTCCATCGAGTGCGCACAGTATCCTCTTCTCACCATCACATGGTGCTCATGCAGAATGCAGATTGCTGCAGACGTTATTCCCTCTACTGCCGAAGACGACATCGTCGACGCTACGTTCAAGCATTCGCAAAACCATCCTGTCCGACATCCGTACCGCGAATTTGCGCACGAAGAATCACAAGCTGAACCGCGCCGTACAAGCGATGCTCTTTGGCATGGTCGAGCGCGGGATGGACGCGGAGGTCGTTGGCGACAAGGGGAAGTCCCGCGCGGGAAACGGCACACATGGCGCTTCGGGCAATCCAGAAGAAGCGATGTGGGCCGTCGTGCTAGCGAAGGAGTTGTGGAGGAAGGGCATCTGGTGTGTAATACGCCATCACACCCTCATATCCGCCTCTGAACGTCTCTTTTGTACAGGAACGATGCGAAAACGGTGTCCATTATCTCACTTGGATGTTTCCATCCGGTGGTGAAGGTTCAAAGTGCATCTCTGCACTTTTTTCTCGGCAGCGATGATGAACAGGAAGACAGCGACGACGAAGAGGATGCTGTGCGTAGCCGAATGTTTTTGCACTCGATGACAGTATACTCATCTTGCCTATCAGGGACCCAATGTCCGGGAACTGCAACACGTTCGAGAGATTAACAAGAAGAGGAAGAGCGGTGAGAGGAAGCTAGAAAGGAACATAAAAGCCATCAGATCGGTGAGTACAACGACTGTGGCTTCAAAGTAAACATCTAACACGTATTACAGAAAAGAAAGAAAAAACAGGACGCTATCGCCGCTAACTTCCCCGCCCTACAGCTCCTTCACGATCCGCAGACATTCGGCGAGAAACTGTACGATCTCCTTAACCGCTACGACAAGCGTTTTTCATTGGACCACAAAATCCTCATGATGCAGCTGCTCTCGCGTGTCATGGGCGGGCACAAGCTCTGCGTGCTCGGCTTCTACACCTACATCATGAAGTACCTCACCTATCACCAGCTGCGCATCCCCGCGATCCTCGTCGCGCTCGCGCAGTCCGCACACGAGTACACCCCGCCCGACGCGCTCACGCCCGTCGTACGCAAGCTCGCGCAGGAGTTCGTACACCCGGGTGTGGGTGGCGAGGTCATCGCGGCGGGCTTGAATTCCATCCGTGAGGTGTGCCGGCGACAGCCGTGGTCGATGGAGGAGGACTTGCTCGGCGATTTGATTGAGTACAGGAAAAGCAGGGACAAGGCGGTCACTTCTGCTGCGCGTGGGTTGTTGCAACTGTTCCGGGAGGTCAATCCTGGTATGCTCAAGCGGCGCGAGAGGGTAAGTGGGATCTATTTACTATCTGTTTCGTCGTGCTGAACTGGTAAACAGGGCAAAGAAGCGAGTATGGGCGTCGCGAGCGGCACACAACCCTTACCCTTTGGTCACAGTAGCGAGGCTGCTGTGGATATCGAGGGTCTTTTGGTATGTCCTGCATTCGCATCAATGTCACTTCTGGTCTCACATATATGTAGTTATTGGAAGATCATTACAAGAAGCTTCGTGAAGAAGACGGCATCGAGTCAGGCGACGAAGAAGAGAGTGATGATGAGGCCGCATGGGAGGGCTGGGACGTCGAATCCGACTCCTCGGAATCGGAAGAAGGCTGGATAGATGTGGAATCGGATGGCGACGACGATTTAGATATCAGCGATAGTGAGGATGAAAGCGACAAGAAAAGTAAAGCAAAGGGCAAGAAGAAGGCGGAAGAGGACGAAGACGAAGATGAAGATGTTGAGATGGCTCCTGAAGTTAAGGAGCCTGCACGAGTATCGTCCTTGGCTACAACAAAGGTACGCTTTGACTCTCTTCAGAATCCTCACACTCTGACGCCTCTCTATAGATTCTCACTCCTGCCGACTTTGCTCTGCTCAACGAGCTCAGACTAAAAGAGGCTACAGATCAGGTCGAGCGTGGTGGCGGTTCTGCTGCCAAGCGCAAGCTTGCCACACTGGAAGCCAACCGCAAAGCAATATCGCAATCGGCGACCATGCAGGAGACCTTCGTTTCCGAGATGGACATCCTTGGCCCACGCAAGAAGGCCAAAGCGGACTACGCGGAGCGTATCGCCTCGATCGAGAAGGGCAGAGAGGGACGCGAGAAGTTCGGCTCGATGAAGGGCAAGAAGAAGAAAGAGATGCCGAGCAGCACGACCAACAGAGAGAAGGCGAGGAACAAACCGCTCATGATGATCATCGCGAGCGGGGCGGTCAGGGGGAAGAAGAAAGCCTCCTTGAGGGACAAGCAGCGAAAGCTGCGCGCTCACATAGAGAGGGCCAAAAAAGGCGGTCACTGAATCACGAGTCTTCCTCAACAGGACTTGTTCTACATAGTACGCTGCTTACGCGGGATGTCGTACTTGACGTCGACACCATATACATGCATAATACTCCGCATCTGTGTTGCAGCTCGTTTCACTATTTGTGGGTCAATCGTAAAGGTGTGGACTTCGTTCTGGTTTATATTTGACCACTTTGCAGCTTCTTCGCAAGCTCGAGGCCTTGAGCGAAATGAGCGAGCTTGGCATCGATGACAAAGCCCTAAATTTAAGGAAGAGGGGTATCAGCTGTGCGACCTGCTGCTACCTTTGCTCCGAAAGTTCATACCTTCTTCTCATATGCTAGAGGCAGGAGATACTATTCAGTACGACAGATGTCTGAATCGGGACGCGTACATACCAGCAAACTCTTCCGACAACTTGCTGATCTCGACTACTCGCTTGGTGATAAACTCGCCAGCATCCAGCTTCTGGTCGTACGTTTCTAGCTGATCAAGGAATGGAACATCGACGGTGACCAAACGCATGTTGGCATTGGTCATACCTACGGCGCAGCTCAGACTCGAGATGGAATGGACATGCTTGGACAGACACAAACCAGGATCAGCCACAACGGTCTGCGAAGTTTGTATCACTTTCGCAGCCTTGTACCCTGTCTCTTCTTCAAGTTCGCGGATTGCGGCTTGCTCTGGGGTCTCTCCTTCGTCGATGAGACCTGGCATAGCTGTTAGCACAATTACGATAACCAAGACCTGCAATCTGACCTGCAGGTAATTCTGAGCAATCATCTTGTCAGCCAGCGCGCCACATGTGAAGATAATGTTCGAAATACTTGCCGATCACGAAGGCATCCACTGGAGGCCGATACTGCTCGATAATGACAGTCGACGGCGGGAATGCGTTTGTCTCCGAACGGAGGATTGCCAACACTGCTACCGCTATGGATTCAGGTATCATCAGTCTGCAGTTACTGCATGGAGACCAGACAACGACACTGACCATCGATTCCTGAAGATCCTCTGGTCTTGCGCTCGGCGGACTCCCATACTCTATGAGTACCGTTGGGGTCACTCCAATTGATCTTCTTCAGGGTAACCCATCTAAAACATATATGTTAGACACGTCGTAGGTATGACAAGACAATCATCTGACTGACTTGGCTTCAGAGGCAGGAAGCACCTCTGAGGAGATGACTTTCGGAGCGGGCATCACGCGTCCACCGTAATTATGCGTTAATTGAGACGTATATCTCCTTTCGAGGGATCGTTCTATAGTTCCGTACGCGCTGATACGTGCACCAGACGGTTTGAATGCTGCGTGTACTGGGGAAATGATACAGAAACGAGACAACATGCGCACGCGAACGATCTGCAGGCGCGTTCGTGCTTGGTATGATGTCACACCCAATCAGGACATGTGCTCATTCTGACAGTACTTACTCTCCGGTCTTCTCAGAGTACATTCAAACGATAATGCTTAATGAACCAGAAACGCAGGCACGTAGTACAGTAGTAACGCAGTGAGCCCAGTCACATATCGTGCGCTACCGTACCTGAACATGAAATAGTCACGTCGATAGTTTGACATACACTACATACGCCAAAGGTCTCCTGAAGAGACGAGTTGTTTAACAGCAGAGCTGGAGAGAAAATATGAAAAGTCAAGATACTAGTGCTACACGTACATGATAAAGATAAACTCAAGAAACAACCCTAGTAACCTCCTCTGTCGTCCTCGCCTCTGTGCGACGCCATCTGCCTGCGCTGGGTGTCCTCGAGCTTCGGGCAGTTCGAGATACCGTGACCCAATCCTACGAACACGATCAGTTAGTACCGCCTCGAGACCGTATACGCGTGTGAAAACGTACCGCCACAAACAGGACATCCCTTGAGCGAACCGCCCTGTGCCGCCCGTGGATCGTCGATGCTCAAAAGGAACGGTGGCACCCTAGAAGATAGAAAGGCAATCAGCCGCATAACAACTATATATGAACGTCGAGACCCACTTCTGGCCAGCCTCCATCAGCAGGTATTTGAGATCGAGAAGGGTCTGCTCGGGCGTGTTCATGTTGACGAACGTGGTCGCGATACCGGTCTTCCCGCTACGCCCAGTACGTCCAATTTGATGCACATAGTCCTCAATCTCCTTCGGCATGGAGAAGATGATGACGTGTTGGATATCGTTAAAGTCCAGACCCTTGGATGCGACGCCGGACGCCACCATGACATCCTTTGCGCCGGATTTGAACGACTTGATGGCGTATTGCCGTTCTTCCTGAGCTGTGCACAACAGGTGAGTACACGGAGATGCATATGAAACGTATACGTACTCTTCGAGCCGTGGATAGCTACGGCCTCGACACCCTTGAGCAGCAAGTATTCCTGGATATCTGGAGTCAAACGTCACATCTGCGTCACCAACGGTTCATATATGTGAGAAACTTACCATCGACCTCGTTCTTGTTCTCACTGAATATGATAACAGGTGGTGGGGTCTTCTGTAGACACTCCAGCAGATACACCATTTTGGCTTCCTGCTTGACGTATTCCACCACTTGCAGTACGTCTAGATTTGCCGCTCCGGCACGGCCGACGTTGACTAATACAGGCTTGACTAACGATTGTTGGGCAAAGTCTTGAATCTTCCGCGGCATGGTAGCGGAGAATAGTAATGTTTGACGTTGACGCTGCGAGAGACTCTGAGTAAGGACTGTGCCTGGGCAAAAATAGAGGATCATACCTTGAAGAAGCTCATGATAGTCCGCACATCGTCCTCAAAGCCCAAGTCAATCATTCGATCTGCCTCGTCCATGCACAGGAACTTGCAGTTGTCGAATGTGAAACGCTTCTTCTCCAGCATGTCGATCAATCGGCCTGGTGTAGCCACGACGATATGCAAACCCTTGTTCAGAACATGGCTTTGCTCCCCCATGGCAATCCCTCCAATGCACAGCAGCGTGTTCAGCTGCGGGTATTTCCCCTCCTTTGCCACCGCAGCTGTCCAGACAAGCAGATTCTCGTACGTCTGCGTAGCTAACTCGCGTGATGGACAAAGAACGACGCCGACGGGCCCTTCACCGCGAATGAATGGGAGCCTGCACTCTTCTTCCAGGGCAAACATGATCAATGGCAAGCAGAACGCCAGTGTCTTTCCTGAACCGGTGAAAGCGATGCCGATCATATCTCGTCCCGCAAATCTACACATACAAGTCAGACAACCGAAAAGGACGATTAATGACATGACGTACGCAGTAGGTATTCCCTGCAACTGAATAGGTGTTGGAACGGTGATCCGTTTTGACTTTAGAAACTTCACAAGTGGCTCGGGGACTTTCATGTCCTAGCGGGGGGGTCAGTTCTGATTGAGGGAAAGTACTACGGTCACTCACAGTGAAGTTCTCTATTGGGGGTGGTATATCCTCCCCGTCGACAAGTATGTGATACTTCTCCCGTAGTCGTTGATGTTGCTCTTCTGATCGGTCGCGTACGAACTTTGGTGGCCGCCAGCTGCAGTCGCAAGTCAGTAATTGAACCATCTGTGAGCCAAGTAACACAAAACCCACCTCGTCTTCAACGGTTCCGTGTACTGCACGCCCTTTGCCAGCTCCAAGTCGGATGCGAGTTTCCGTCTACTAGCAATGGCTGCTAGGATTTCCGCGTCTGCCTCTTCCGCCTTCTCAGCATCAGTCTTCTTTGCATCTAGTAATGTCAGAGAGCGTAGGATACGAGTAGCGATATTGGGGACGTACCTTCGACGGCCTTCTTGTCGTGGACCTCTTGCGCCTCCATAAGCAACGTTCGCTCCTTCCGTGCACGCTCTCTCCTTCTCTCCTCTTCCCGCTCCTCATCTTCCCGCTCATCTACCTCCATCTGCTGCTCCTTCGCCTTGTCTTTGTCCGTATTGGCACCAAACGACTGTAGCTTAGCAAGCTTGGCCTGCCTCCGCTGCGCGACCGGAACGTACGGTTCGTACGAGTCGTCATCGTCGAGCGTATATTGCGGTGGTGACGGCTCGCGTTGTACACGACGTCGCTTTGTGGCAGAACGGTTTGCGTCAGAACCAGATGCGTCCATGGTAGGAGCAATGTAAGGATGGACGATGATGGACTTGGCGAGTTAATCGAATTCCAGTTTTCAGGCGAGGGTTGCCGCAGTGTTGCCGCACGAATTCCCGTTTTTCTGATTAGTTTTCCGGGTGTATTGGTGTGGAGGCTGGTTGAGAACGCTTCGTCCGCTGGAATTCCCGTTTGCACGTTTTGAATTCCCGTTTGCTTGTGAATGCTTGCACCGAATTCCAGTTTGCGAGGTCGGGCGCTTCCATCTGGACTCATCTCGTTGGCGCCTAGGCATTGATAGACGCGCAAAGCGGGCTCAGCGAGCGGCGGGCCGACCATTCCGGGCACTTCACCAGATCGGGCGCAGTGATTTTCCCTCTCAAGATCGCTTTCGATTGGAGAACGGCCGCCATGTTATATACCCTCCCAACGCGAGAATCCTCCTCAACTCATCTTCAACCATGTCCACCATCCAGTTTGACCCCACTACCCATCCCCATCGTCGTCGTAAGTGCTCCCGGACGTTTAACCGCGTCGTCTCGCTGATAAGCTGGCTCGCAAACAGTGAACCCTCTCTCCGGAGAGCACGTCCTCGTATCCCCACATCGCACCAAGCGTCCGTGGCAGGGGCAGACAGAGGCGCCGCAACCGTCCGGCCTCCCCCAGTACGATCCCAAATGCTACCTCTGTCCCGGCAACGAACGTGCAGGCGGAGCGAGGAACGAAACCTACGAATCCACGTTCGTCTTCGAGAACGACTTCGCTGCCGTACTTCCGCCTCCGGGTCCGGCTGCACCTCCTGCCCCGCACCCGCTCCTAACGACTGAGCCCGTCGAAGGCGGTTGTGATGTCATCATCTTCCACCCCAGACACGATCTCACGCTCGCCCGCCTCACGATACCCGACATAGAAAAGGTTATTGCGCAGTGGTGTGCGGTCTATCAGAAGCGTGGAAATCAAAAGGGCATAGAATATATCCAGATCTTCGAGGTGCGCATCCCGCTTCGATTTGACGACATTGGCATCAACTAACGCACCCACAGAATAAAGGTTCCATGATGGGCTGTTCAAACCCTCACCCACACGGTCAATCATGGTCGTTATCCGCGGTTCCATCTCTCCCAGCGACAGAGTTGACCAACTTGAAGAAATATTCGCTAAACAACCACCCGTCTTCCTCTGCGCCGACTGGTCCCAAAGGCCGTCCTTGTCTTCTGTGCGAGTATGCACACTTCGAGGTGGGCGTTCCCCATCATGAAGGCCGAGTTGTGTTCAAGAATGAGCACTGGGTTGCATTGGTTCCGTGGTGGGCAATATGGCCTTATGAGATCATGAGTACGTATAACAATGTCGATATTCGGGTTCAAATGTTAATCATGTCTACAGTGCTTCCGTACAAGCGACACGTTCCTAATCTGTTGAGCCTCACCCAGGAAGAGAAACACGCATTCGCAGAAGTGCTATCTAACATCACCAAGCGATACGACAACCTCTTCTCTTGTTCATTCGCGTACTCGATGGGCATGCACCAACGCCCGGTTCCTCGCGCTGCCAACCTACCTCCATTAGCAGAAGTTGACGACGAGGACAACGTCGCTCATCTGCACCTTCACTTCGCTCCACCCTTGTTGAGGAGTGCGAGTGTCAGGAAATTCTTGGTCGGGTACGTTCATTCTATGACATCTCTTCCCGCTAGTTGCTGACCGCTTTGTTCTCATAGCTTCGAGTTGATGGCGGAGCCTCAGAGAGATCTCACGCCAGAGCAAGCCGCAGATCGTCTGCGCGGATGTTCTGAAGTGCATTACTTGGACAAGATCGAGGCTGAATCGACACCTGTCGCTCACTGGTGCCCCCTAGATCAATAATACTGATAATATGACTTTCTAAGCTCTAATGCGATTCCCTTTGTACAAATAAACCGTCGTGTAGGACGCTAGAGTATAATATCCTTGCCCTCTAGGACATATCGCTACAGTGACGCAATTGAACTCCGTAAGATTCGGGGATGCGCATGATGCATCATTTTGCCCGCCGTCGCTGATCGCTGATCATCCCGACGCCGCCGAAAATCCGAAAATCTAAAGCCATCCCTCTTCAACTTAAGATTGACATTGAGCGCCTCCTGTGAGGCTCCACTTCACTCTGCACTTTACCACGGTATACGTATTCCCTCCGTTTGCAGCTGTACCACCAAGTGACGAGTGAGCAAAAGTAATGTATCACCTACCCCCGGTCATCTCTTCACAATTTCACCACACAGGTGCCGTGTGATGCAATTCTGTACCCTCCGCGTCTTGCACCCAAGGGTTCTGTTCTTGCATCCATGATCGTACACTCAAAGGTACTCTTCTTCAAGACCTACCACATCCTCGCCAGCTATGTGATCCGCTTCACGTCCAAACGGTCTCTCGCCCGCCTGCTGTCCACGTTTCTCTGCTCTGTTATCGTTGTCATCCGTCCGTTCTCTGCGCTCGGCGGAAATTTTGCTTTCCTCGATCTTGCTCTCAAAGAACTCGTTTTTTCCGTCCAATCTAGCCTCGCCCAACAATTAGAGTTGACGATCTTGAATATTCTTGGTGCTTTGCTCGGTATCGCTGTGTCTACGCTTGCCAAATTCATCGCTTCGCGAAGTCCGGAGGACTCCGTCCGTGCTCGGACAACGTGTGCCATCTTCCTCATCCTAATCAGCTTTTTCGGTACGCATCATAGCTTGCAACCATAATGAACACCCTTCAAACGTACCCTATTTACAGCCGGCCTCACAAAGAGTCGTCTGCCACGGCTCCAGTTGTCCACTCGGATATCCTGTTTCGTCTCGGTATGGATCCTTACAAATGACATCGGTGTCCGTTCCGTGAGTACTACATCTTCGTTGTTTACCTCACAGAATTCTCACAAGGTGTACATCAGAGAGTCTTGAACCTCTCCGGCAATTTCTTATGGATTACTCTCTCAGCCGCTATAATATGCCTAGTCTCCCTACTTATCGTGATGGCCCTCATCCATTGGACATCCACAAATTTCGAACAGGACATCGCCCAGACATTCGCCGTAATCTACAAAAGCTTGGATATGGGCCTAACTCTAGCCTTCCCTTCTACACAAGGATCCCCTATCGACAAGATCGAATATCAAAGCTTGAGACACGATCTCCTCCAGCGCTCTATTCGGCTGAACGAGAACTACTCTCAAGCCGCGTTCGAGCTTCGTATTGGTCGCTTGAGCTGTGAGTATTTCCACCTCCTATAGCATCACCTTCATTGACCGTGTGCAAGTGCGTGCTATCCGGCCTCTCATCGGTACCGTCGAGCATGTACGCCGAGAGCTGGCGTGGGGAATGCCTATCAAGCAGCCGACAGATACACGTTCTCGCAGGTCCACTCTGCGCAGCCAGAGGGCGCCCCCATCGACTCCTCGCGTCGCGCCCAAAAACAAATACACCATTGCCCTCGAACAATCCGCTCGAGCACTTGGCGCGGCAGTCCTCGATGCTACCAGCTGCGTGGAACGCACCATCATCCTGGCGTTCCACCAAGCCGACCCACCACCAGAGATATTCACCTGGACCATTGCTGCTAATTCTCCGGAACTCTATCCCACCGCCAAGGAGTCGCGGCAAAAGGGATGGACCTTCTCCCAGATACGCGCCATACGGGAAGTCGAGACACAGTTGAAGGTTGCTAGAGATGAGGCGCGCGAGGAGATGAAGAGAGTATTCAATGACCTCGACCTACAGCAGAGAGATGCCGATGCCGACCCCCATGTTCCTGAAGACGCCTTACAGTGTAGCCTTGCCATGATCGCCTTGCTCCAGGTAAGTCCCTCGACCTTGCGCGGTGGGCATATCTTACATATCGCGGACTAGATGGCGCAAGAAGTCCGCACTGCACTGCAAGTCGCGCAACGGTTCGCGACGCAGTACGAAGAGTCGCGTCCGCGACTATGGTATCCTCGATTTTCACTCGCGTGGTTAGGCGTCCCACCTGGTTCATTCGTCTACGACGACCCAAACACGCCGGTCGCGGCGTGGGGCTCGTCCTCCGACGAAACACTCATCCTCGCAGACAACACCGATGTCAGCCCGGAGTGGAAGCAGGGGCTACGCGAGATCCACAGCGTGCACGTCAGACGAGCCGCGCTGAAAGCCGCACGCCTGCACACCATGTTCATAAAAGACGAGCGAAACTCGCGAGATATTTTGTCTCCGTCCTGGTGGAGCGGGATCTCCACGTGGTTCAGCGAGGCGTGGTCTAACAGACGCGTCCTGAGGATGCGCATGAGCCTGTGGAAATTTCTGAAAGCTGTCAGGCACTCAAGCCACCTCAGGCACGCGCTGAAAAATGCATGTGGCGTAGCGCTTTTGACTTTCCCTGCCTTCATGCCAGAAGCCTCCGCTGGTAAGCTCAAGGAGCTCTTTGCGTTGTCCTCAGAGTTAACCTTTTCATAGGAAGAAAGTGGTTCTCCACAGTCCATGGGCAGTGGATGACTATCAGGTGCGTTATGGGTTTGTAACTTTGTCACTTCAGCAATAACGGATGCTATGTAGTTTTCTCTGGGTCTTTGAAACCAACACCGGTGCCACCTGGAGAACGGGATATCTTCGTATAGTGAGAAAGTTTTCGCTACTACTACAGCATCAGATTACTGAGCTTATTTTATAGCTGGGTACTGTATTTGGTGCCATCTATGCGTACATTGTATGTATTATTCTCTTTGAGGACATGCACCTCCTGCTGACTCGTCCGGCAGACATGGTTAATCTGCCATAGTAACCCTTACGGGCTTGTAGTGATGGTCACTGTGAGTCTTTTGGTCACAGCTTTTGCAGTGCGTGACTTGACTATGAAACAGGCCGCAGACGTCCCTATCACCTGGCTCATCACTCAATACAACTTGGGCCCTTTGGCAGTTCCTGCGTAAGTTTTTAAAAAAGGATACATTGTTTTGAGTCGATGGCTAAGGTTATGATTTAAAGATCCGTGGCTATCCCACCCATCGTGTTTGCTCCATATATCAGCCCAAATTCATCTGGCTCTGTCATCGGTATGGAACTCAGTGCCGCATCAGCATCTAGGAATACACTAACTTAGACATTTTTCTAGACCTTGCCCTTCTTCGAGCGGGCATGATATCTGCTGGGATGGTGACAGCGTTACTGATGAACAGCCTTATATTCCCGCGACACTGTCGAGTGAGTTAATCTCCCGAACATCTATGAAAGGGTAGTAACTGATCATTCTTAGGTGTACTTTCTTTCGGATACCAGCCGCACGTTAGGCTTGCTCACTGACCTATACCTGACACTGAGCCAGTGAGTAGAGTTAATGTAAATCTTTCTTTGTGAGCGCGGCTGATGTCCTATGAAGCAACATTTGGCAAGATAAAACTGCTTTCACACCGGATGAGCGACAGAAAACACTAAAATTAGAACTACAAGTCCGTAACGCGCTTCACCGTCTGTCTGCAATGATTGTAACGATGCACAACGAGATTGGGTTACTTCCGGTATGTCTGACTCATCGCACAGAGTTCCCGATATCTCATTGTTCCGTCAGAAACCATTGCATCACTATCGGCGTGTCGTAACCCTACTGCAAAATCTGCTTGACCTTCTGACAGGTCTACGTAAGATAAGAGAAAACATTCCCAGGAAGGTGACGGTAGCGGATGTATTCAAGGAGAGACGAGAATTCGTGAGTCCTGATATGCTTTACGGTCCTTTCGCGTCTGACACGGCATGAGTAAGATGTCTTGCGTCTGTATCGCGCTGTTCGCCTGCCAGCACGCGTTCAAGGCAAAAGAGCCGCTACCTCAATTCCTACCATCTGCGCGCCACGCCTTGAATACCCTAGAGACGAGCATGCAAGAGAGTATACGTAAAGCAAGACAGGAAGACCCTCAAGCGATGGGCCTATCTTTGGTATACTCCTTCGCCGAACAGGAGGTTTTGAGAAATACGGTCACTATGCTCGAGACTTTGCTTGAGGTTACTGGTAGCTTATTCGGTACTTCGGCATGGTTGACGTCCGACTCACATTGGTCGAGACCAACATCGAGAGACGGGGGTGATCATGGATGGTTTAGTACAATGAAGTGGGATGAGGATGAAGAAGAGGAGGATATTGTGTAATTGGATACCACGTCAGTATACAAACTGAAGTTGTCGGGGTGGCGTTACTTGCGTGCACAGCAGAATCCCACTGTTATCCTTTGCAGTCCAGTATCCAGTGTATTGCAGAGAGATTACGATGCAGGTATAGGCGAGACGAGACAATGAAGGCCGGGCTTCAATCAGAGAAACAATTCTAGTCCCATCGTGCGATGAAGGATTGAGAGCACCTCCAGGGGGACAAATGGATAACGTTATGTGACGAGCAACTAGTCAAAGCGTGGGAGACAGACTGGGTACATTAACGGGGAGCCTAAGGGGTATGCGACATCTGACGTCGGCAGGGATTAGACCGACTTGAGTGCTAAGTGTTGAGGGCAGAGCCAAGCTGTTCGTGCCTCATCATGCCGTGATAACTTGGGTTAGATAAAACGATGCAGTACAGTATGAGGGTAGCGTGAAAGAAGAGAACATGAGAAAGTCATCATTTTGCAAGCTGGAGGGTTGTATCAGTACCACATGCAGTGCGGGTTTAGCCGAGAGCACGCACCATTGTGCGACTCGAGTGACTTGAGTGATAAGATAGCGACTGCGTTTGAGCGGCTCGCAATGATCTTGACGAAGAGCCAAGTCCTGTATGCATAGTATTGGAAGTGCTGGGAGTTGTGGGTACTCCGCTCGTTACGCGTGTCGTCCGAGCAGTGAGGGGTGTGGGTGCGCTGATGAGAGACTTCTTTGGGGTCTCAGGCACGGCCTTGCTGTTACGGTTACTGCTCGAGAAGCTTGTCGAACCTGAGTTCAGGAATGTCTTCGCAGGTGCTGGCGACGGGCTAGTAACTTTCGGGCGGGATTTGTTACCAGTGACAAAGGGGTGCCGCAATGCAGTTGACGGCTTCAACCGTCTCTCTGGATCCCACACAAGGCATTTTGCGACGAAATCAACGAAATCAGGATCATCGCACCGAAGGACTTGAGCCAAAGTCTTGCTTCCGGCTCGCCGCCGCCTGCCCTTTGAGTTCACACAGGGTCTAGGGGCACCAGTTTGATCTGCGCAGGAGTGAATCAGGATCATACAAGATGTGAGAGTTAGGTATGAGAGTTACCGAAGAACAACCTCTTGCGGGAACTGCGGTTGACAAACTCCTTGTCCGGCACTCCGAGGACTTCCATGATACACGACAACTGCTCTTGTTCGTTCTCGCCGGGGAAGATGGGGAATCCCGTATACAACTCTGCCAAGATGCAGCCCAAACTCCACATATCGATGGCCATGTGGTAGTTCATGCCGAGAATAACTTCTGGGGAACGATAGAAGCGACTCTGGATATATGTGTAGACTTGAAACGTGGGTCAGATGCCGGCATTACATATCGATCAGCATAGCTCACTTTTCTCATGCTCGAAACAGCTGCTTCCAAAGTCAATGACCTTGATCGCACTTTTGGCGGGATGTCGTAGGAGTACGTTCTGTGAAAAACCTCTCCGATAAGTTTCAATTCAGGTACGAAGCATGATGGGCACAGACCTCAGGCTTTAGATCGCAGTGAACTATTTTGTGATGCCGCATCAGGTTCAGCGATTGGAGCATTTGAGCAGTGAAGCGCCGAATGAGAGTGGTCGAGAACCCGACAAAGCCGTTGGCCTTGATCAATTCGTAGAGGTTGATGCTCAGCAGTTCCATAGCAATGCACAGGTGTCCACGGAAGTAAAAGTGCTCGGTCATCTTGATGACGTGGTGCTTCTCGTCTTGATCCTGCAAGCATAGATGGTGAGACAAGTCGCCGCATGCATATACTAAAAGAAACTTACCCATTTCCGCAAGCTATCGAGGATCTTGATCTCTACCAATGCTTGGTGGTGGAACCTCTTTTTGTTGCGGATGATCTTGATGGCCACGGACTCTCCAGTACAATAGTCACGACAATGAAGCACCTGTCCAAAGGACCCCTTGCCAAGAGTGTCGATGATTTCGTAACGATATGCCAGTTGATCGTGAGCAACGACAAGGTAGTCGCCGCGTTCGTCGTCGTAGCCAAAGTTGTTGGTCGAGTTCTCCAGCGTGGCCGCCTTCTTCTCGCTCCCCGCACCGATGTAGTACACAGAAGGATACTCGAGTATCTCCTTGCATTCGTAATCGGATAGGTACTGAATCTGGCTGCTCTTCAATACAGCTATGACAAAGGTTAGTGACGGCCAAAGTGTAGTAGTCGGCGGAGTACAATACCTGCTGGTGCCACTGGCGACGTAGGTGGTATAGGTTCAGGGAAGCGGAGCATACTGTCCAACTCCGCCTGGGATATACCCGTCGCTAGCTTCTTCGCCTGCTGCTTCTTTATGTAGTGCAACATTTCTTCGTCACCTACCGCCTCTTCGTCATCTACAGGGAAGACAGGAGACGGCGTCGAACCCGCGTTCGTACTAGGAGAAGCTCCCGCCTGCGACATGCTCTGACTCGCAGAGCTGCGGGTCGTGGGGAGAGAGATTTTCGGACTGAGTAGCTTCAAGCCTTTTGCAGGAGAAAGAGCTGAAAGTCTATGGTGTGAAGTGGATGTAGAAGGCTCGTTTTGATTGGAGGCTGTCGCTGTGATGGATGCCACTGAACCAGTCGAGGACTTCCGCAGGCCACTGAAGGAGATTGATTCCCGGTTCTTGCGGGTGCTGATACCGTTCACCGTAGCGCTAGGCGCAGTCGACTGACGAGTGGCGCGGGCAGTGGCAGTGGATGGTGAAGCGCGAACCGACATACGCTGACTCGACGTCCCGGCCGTCGCTTTGGGCGTTTGACCGTTCTCCAAAACACCAAACTCGGAAGCGTCATTACCTGCAGATGGAGAGGTGCCACGAGAAGGCGCCAGGCTCGAGCCGCCCACGACGACGCTGGCCCTGCGACTAGCACCATTGGCCTTCGAAGTCGGTGAGTTGTTTGTAGATGATCGGCTGGAAATGCGAGGGATCTTGGTGGGGGTCTCCTTCGCAAGTGATGAGGTGGGGTTCAGGGACGACAACGGCGGCGGTTCTTTGAAGGTATGATGGGGCAGTGCGCCGACGCTGGGCGATCCAGCGATGGTGGGCAATGCATTGCGTTGGCTCCGAGCGAGGTCCGCTTGCTTCTGCATCGAGCTGAGGGTCTGCGAAGTATGCGAACTGATGCGAGACCCCTTCGGCGTGCTCTGCGTGGAGGACAAAGAAGACGTAGATCCAGAATTCAAACTCGCGACCCGCTGTGCAGTGCTCGGCGGCAGAGCAGACATCTTGATTGGCGGCATGGCTACAGGCTCCACCTTCTTGGGCTGAACTGAGGACAAAGTCTACAAACAAAGTAAGACATCAAGTTATATGCATCGCACGATCTGTTCTGGTAGCTCACCTTTCCTCTCTTCCTACCCATGAGGACCGATATCCTGCTCTCGCTTCTATCCTTATCCTCCTTCTTGTGCCTTTCCTTTTCGGCCTCTTTAGCAGCCCGTGCTTCTTCCTTCGCACTCTTCGCATCGCTCTTCTCCTTATCTGAATGCAAGCTCCTGCGCGAGCTCGACCCCTTCAACAAAGACGGCAGGCCCAGCCCCAACATCGACGACTTCTTGTGCGCGGAAGCAGGCGCAGACGACGACGACGGAGACGTGGTATCCTTCGTGGGCGACAGGCCGCTGGGCGGACGCAGGTACGACGAGGACGAGTGCTGACCAGAATACGTAGGTGAGACGGACGGCACAGTCGGCGGGGGCATCTGCATCGACTGCGACGACGAGCGCCGGAAGAACGGAATCGAGGACGGCGTGAGGCGTTTAGACGACGGGCCGCGACGAATGGAAGACGAGGGACTGAGTGGGGTTTGTTGTGGGAGCGGCGGCACCGACGCCGTGAGGTTCGTGCTCGAGCTCGATGCCGTCTCCGGCCTGCTCGGGACCAGACGCTCCGGGCTCTTCGACGAGGTAATTGGGGGCGGCGCAGAGGCCGGCGGCGACACGGGGTGCACAGACCCAATGGACGACACAGACGCAAGCGAGCTCGCAGACGCCATCGCATCGTTGTTGATCGCCGTCCACGTTTCCTCTGACCGCTTCCGCGTGGCCGTGGCAGCCATGGGCGACAACGGCTCCTTTGTCGACTTGTGCGAGAACGACAACGTACGAGGACTAAGCACGAGGCCGGGCGACTTCGGTGCGCCGGCGTCCTTCATCGACGACTGCGAAGGCGAGTTCAGGAGCTTCTTGCCCAGTGGCATCGAGAAACTCCACTTCTTGGACGGCGTCTTGTGCGTAGAGCTGCTCGCGGGCGTCGAGACCTTCAGGGAGTTGTGCTTGACAGGCGTTGAAGGCAGCACAGGAGCCTCCTGCACAGGCGCACGTTCGACCTCGCCGCCGGCACGTCTCGAGGACATCTTCTCCTCTCCGCTATCAGATGACGGGAACGCGATCGAGACGTTCGCCTGAGGGTGCGATTTGAGGCTCGAGAAGTCCTTGGGAAGCGGTGGTACAGGCGGGACGATGTCCTCTTCCGTTGCGTCGATATTACCAGAGAGTGAGGCCGCACGATCTCGCATCGAGGCGGCATCAGTAGAATGGTTGCTGATCTCGCTGCTCGCGCTGTTCCGTCGCGCCTTGTTGTTGGAGGACTGGCGACCAGAGGTAGCAGAGACAGAAGTTAGACTAGTGCCAGTAGACAGAGATGCCGAATCACGCGAGCTGGTAGTCGGCGTGCTAGTGTATGTTGTAGACGATGCAGAGCCGCGTTTGGGTGTGAAGCTCGAGCGTTGGCTCGACGATCCATGTTTCTTGGCCGGTTTATCTGGAACGGGCGAACCCTGGCTCTCATCCTTAACAATGCTGCTATCGCCCTTCTGCTCGAGATCCTCCGGGGTATTAACAAGCCCCAGCAACCCCAACCCAATGCTCGTGCTCTGTCGTCGCGCAGACCCATGTTCCTTGCCCTTCTCTTTACCCGCACTACCCGGCGTCGTCTGCGGCGCCCCAATTCTGCTCGCGCGTCGGTTCTCCACGCCCACACCCTCCCACTGCCCCGCCGACTTCGACGGCGTGCTCGATCGACTCGTGCTGCTCACTCGACTATGTCCACCCACGCTCGAGCGCGTCCGTGCGCCCTTCCCCGAAATCCCATCGATCTTCCGCAGCGCCTCGACGGTCGCCTGGTCGTCCATGTCCGACCACCCCTCCTGGGTGCCACGTAGCAGCGAGTGCGCGACGTTCGCGGCGAGGTGCGCCGGCTGCTCTCTCGGCGAGCTGTGCAGCGGCGACCCAGTCGTGCTCCCCGTGCTCGCGTGCCTCAAGAATTGCTGAATAGAAGACGACCCCGGAGAGGGCGGCAGGTGCGAGTAATCCGAGGCGTGCAAGCGGCGATTATGATGTGACTCGCCGTGGCTCGAGGACGACGAGCTCGCCGAGATCTGCCTCGTGTGCTTCACATTAAGCGTCAGCGTGTCCCTGCGCCGCTCCTTGGGCTTGTCCCTCGCGCCAGGGCTGGTGGTGGCGGGGGCGGCAGGGAAGCCGGCGCCGAGGCTCCTGTGTCTGCGCGCGGCCGTCGTCTTGTCTTTGCTGTCCTTCGGCGACGTGCCAGCAGGGGGCTCCTGCTTGGACACCAGCGCGCCAGAATAATCAAGTTCGAACTCGTCCGACGTTCTCTTTCGCGGACGGTGCCCAGGCGCCAAGAAGGCGCTGGGCGGCGGGGCTCCGGGCTCTGCGTCACCCGCAGGCTCCAGATGGTTATGTGTCGTGCTGGCGGGCAGCGGGCCTGCCGGCAGTGGAGGCTCGTCCTCCTGTTGGTTGAATGGGTGTCGTGGATACAAAATCTCCTCGCCGCCGCTCTCGTCTGCCACCGAACGTTGCGTGCGGAGCGACCGCGGTGGGGGCTCCACGTCAAGAAACTGCACGACAGAAATCAGCCTCATCGTCCGATCCGCACGATGCGCAGCGGGCACGGGTCTTACCTCGTCCGTCTCCTCGCCCTCGCCGTCGATGGCCTCGATCGTCCAGGGGCTGTCGGGCAGGTCGACCGGCTCGTCCTGCGCGCCCTTTTCCTCTGCGCCCTCGTCCGCGATGCCCCCCAGCAAGTCGTCGTCGTCGTCGTCGTCGTCGTCCTCTTCGTCGAGCCCGTCCACCTGCTCGTCGTCTCTCCGCTCGCCCCGCGCCCAGCGTGGGGTCGCCAGCTCTCCGACGCCGACCAGGCCGCGACGGTCGATCGAGGCGGGGTCCTTGCCCGGGGTGACGGGCGGGGCGAACGCCCCGTTGTCTGGCGTCTTTGGTGCGAAGCGTCGCGGCGGCGGCGGCGGCATCGCGGTGGAGGGCGGGACCGGCGACTCGGACGGGGTGCGCACGCCAAAGTAGTAGGGGTCGAGCGAGGAGGTGGCGGATACCGAGCGGGGCAGCTCCGGCTCTGTGAGCTCGGCGTCGTGGTCCTGGTCCGCTACGTTGAAGACATGGAGGCGTGGCTGGGTGCGTGCGTGGTTGTTAGGCGAGAGTTGCGACGGGAGAAAGAAAGGTGATGTTACCTGGCTATCGGAAGCTTCTCTGGCCGCGTCGCGGTCTGCGGAACGCGTCTCTGCGTCTGACGACGATGGTGTCGATTCTTGTAAATCGAGCGCTGGGGGCCTGTCCCTCTTCTTCGAACGCATCGCATCTACAGGGCCAAGTTGGGGAGAAGGCGGGGTAGACATTGGAGAGAGAGCTTAACGAGCGAAGATAGAAAGGAAAGGCGGCGTAATGGAAAGAAATAGGCTGGCTGGGGGCCAGCGACTGTGTACAGCAAAGAGAAGAGAGAAAAGTAGAGCAGGAGAGTGAGAGAGAGCGAGAGAATGAGGACGACGGGCAGAGAATGGGCTCAAGGTCGAGAGAGACAGCGGACTGCTTGCATTTCACAGCGAGTGAGATGGCTTGGGCCAGACAGGAACGTGCCCGTTTGTTGTCGCTTGTTTGCGCGCGCAAAGTTCCCACGCTCGTGAGCAATTATCATCATCTTGCAATCAAAGCGGGACTACGGTATGTACAATGGCGAGCATTACGAGCAGACTACTGCGAGATAGAGAGGAGAAATCATCTTGAGGATGCTCATGCTCGAGGATGCCGTCGCTGCTATTAATGACACACCACAAGGTGTTTTTACGCGGAGCGAGGTGCGTATCAAATATGCGCAAGGTTCAAGTGCACGGTCACGGTCTTACCCAAACCCTCCCGTAACACTATACAAATTCAAGTCAATGATAGGACAGTCACCAGCCGTGTGGGGCAGCCCGGTTGTAGGTATTCACACTCTACTTGCAGCGACACAATACAGTCGAGCAAACTCTGTCTCTCGCATCTCTCGCGCCGACCGAAGAGGTGTCTCGATTAGCCTAAGCCGCTGCTCTGAATCCCAGGACCAGGATCCTGTCGGACTGGTCGATTGCCTCGCCGGCGTAAGTTGAGAGCCAATTCGAAGGCCGAGGAGGATGTAACGGCGCTCGGTTGGGTGCCAACGTAAACGGTACAGCACTGGACCTGTCATGTTGTGCGATGACTGGGTGGTACGATTGACGTAACGGAGCGAACCATCGTAGGCCTCCGCGCGCTGCTGCTTATCGGTGCGAGAGCATTCTCTGCTTTGCCGTTGGTATAACCGTCCACGGTGTTGACAAGGACACACACGCGGAAATAATAATGATGGTTGAGACTGACGTTGTGCGACGAAGAAAGCGGTATGGGTGCCTAGACGGAGGCATTGAGAAGACGGGCTCGCTGGACGTGCAGATATGAATCACGTCAATGTCCGGCGGCGGACGGCAATAACGAGAGGGAGGGAGGAGCGGTGAGAGAAAGAAGGCTGCGAGATGATATTATTGCTGGATGGAGTGCCGAGGAGGGCTCTAGCATGCCGAGTGTCGGCAGCGAGGGATGCTGATCGTCGGGAGTCGAACTCGCGGATAGCGGAGTTGTACGGAAGCGAGCGGTGGCGTGTTACGTAATGGGTCGGAGTGCGGGGATGAAGGCGACTCACTGGACGAGGACGAAGAGGAGGAGGAGGAGGACCTCGGGAGGAGAGACTGGCTGAGGCACACAGCGCGGCGCCTGGGTGTGAACGAAACGTAAAGCCTGCTGCCCTCGCCTGCTGCTGTTCCCCTCATCTCATCATGGCTGCTGCTGCTGATCACCCCCCTCGATAGGGTTGTGTCACACCCCCCCTGTGACTCTGCCGTCACACGCTCTCGTCACCGCGGTATATAACCTCTCACTGCCCATCGGACTTTCTATACGACCTCCGCGCCCGTCCGTCCCTCTTTGCCTCCCGCCCTTTGAGTCGGAGCCCCCCGCCCCAGTCCCCGCCCTCATCGATCTCAGCGAGTGCGGAACTCCTCTAGCAGATTGTCGTGCGCATCTCTCTCCTCGTCGTCGTCCCCCTCCTCCCGCCGTACTGACCATGTCCCCCGCCCTCTCTAGCTCGTCCCCTCTCACGCCTCGGCCGCGTGCTAGATCTCACACTAGTGTCAGCATTAAGCCCGCTTAGACACGTGTTGTTCTTCCATTAAGGTCAGCGGCGCCAAACGCCTCAATTCATCCGTGCCTTCCAACGCTGATTTCCACCTAAATACGCTCCCTTCCGTGCTCGCCTCCAGCCGTGCGTCCGCCACCCCAGATTCAGTCTCGTCCAATTGCCTGCGCTCCTCCTCCTCACACCCATCACTCTCACCACCAACCACCGCCATGGCCGACTCCGCTCACGATTCCTCCTCTGCCTCCAACGCCCACGACGAGCCCGGTTCCCAGTCGCCCTCCGACTCCGCCCCGTCCTCCCTCAACAGCTCCCATCCCATCACCTACTCCGGCATGCCCATGCACATGTACCCCTTCCCCCCGGGCCTCGTCCAGCCCCAGCCCGCCCGCACAAAGCGCAGGCAGGTCAAGAACGCCTGCACCAACTGCCAAAAGGCCTGCAAGAAGTGCGACGACGCCCGCCCCTGCCTGCGCTGCGTCAAGTACGGCATCGCCGAAGAGTGCATCGACTCGCAGCGCAAGGAAAGGCAAAAAGGGATCAAGAGGGGGCCTTACAAGAAGCGCGATGGAAAGGGTATTCCTCCCCCGTCCTTATCTCACCCGACGCACTAACGATCTCTCTCCCCTCCACAGATCGCGCGTCCGGCAACGTCGACCAGCAGCTCGACATCCAGCCGGGCCTCATCCCCGCCATCGCCGCCGCGAGCGCGACCCCGCCCATGCCATACGTCACGCCCATGGGCTACCCCGCGGGCTTCTTCGGCATGCAGGCCGCCGCCCCTGGCAAGCCCGGCGAGGCCCCCACCGCGTACACCTACCCCACCCAGTACTACTTCGCGCCCATCCCCATGCCCGCCCCGCAGGCCCCGGGCCAGGAGGGCGACGCCCCGACCTACCCCGCCGGCTTCTACCCCATCACCTTCGCGCCGTACGCCGCGCAGCCCTACGCCACGCCGTACATGATGCCCGCCCCGCCCCCGCCGCGCGACGGCGGGCCGCAGCAGGGGCCGCAGCCGCCGCCGATGATGCAGCCGATGCCCATGGCGCAGATGAGCATGGCGCAAATGGGCATGGCGCAGATGGGCATGGTGCCTGCGGCGCAGATGCAGTACGCGGCGTTCCCGCAGCACTACCCCAAGCCGCCGTCGTCGCGTGAGAGCAACGGTGGCGGCGGCGGGAACGACGGCGCGACGTCGCCACCGATGATGGAGCAGCAGCAGCAAGCGGCGGCGCGCCGGGACGTGCGGCTGGAACAGTACAGCGGGCGGATGGGCGAGGGCCTGCAGTCCGGTGGTCACGGCGGCGGCGGCAAGTCCGCTTAATTTTCGTGATTTCTCTCGTGCGTACCTATCTCTTCTCATCATCATCATCATTCCGCCGCGCTGGGCGTGAACTCATCACCCTTCCTCTTCTGTTCCCGTCCGTTCTAGGGTACATATCTTTTGTCGTCGCGTGATCCCAACCATCTGGTTCTTTGTATCTCGTTTCTGATATCATCATCTCTCCCTCTGCTATTTACATATACAACGCCTCTTGTCTCGTCGTCTCTCGGTCGTGTCGCGCTTTTTGTCTTTCGTGTACTGTAGCTTATTTAGTTCTTTGGTTTTGAATATGCAAGCTGTTGTCGTTCGTCGCGCTCTCATCATCGTCCCTTACGAGCGAACTCTAAAGCGTGAAATGAAATGAAAGAGACCGCGGAACGCTGGAGTACGCCGCTGTGGCGGTTGGAATGACATGGACAAAATGAAATAAGAGACAGAACGGAAACGCCACAAAGTGAAAAAGCGACGAGACGGAACGAATCGAAAACAGAACGGTGCGAGATACAGAGAGAACAGTGGCGCAACGACACCGTGCATCCTGCCAATTCGAATTCGTCGTGTCCGTCGTGTGACCATTGACGCGAGGGCTCGAGAAACGAATGAAGCGAATGACAGTGAGTACGATCGCTTAATGTACTTAGCACTCGCCAAGACGCGTGCCAGATTGAAGGAACGGTACGAAGGTGTCGCAGAGCCGCAAGACTTGAAAGCAACCGCGCGAGCGCGACCCATGGAGGAACGATCGCCCAATTTGAAGCTGGCAGCTTGAAGCTAGCTTGAGTGAATATACTCGCCGCGACGCGCGGCGAGTGGATTGAAGGAACGGAAATGGTACGAAAGCCTCGCAGAGCTGCGCAACTTGAACGCAAGCGCGATCCAAGCGTCGCCCCCCACAAAGCAGAACGCGAACAGGAAAACAGGACGGGGCGAGACACAGCAAGGACAGAGGCGTAGCAGCACCGTGCATCCTGGCAGTGCCACTCCGCCGTGTGACCGTCGACGCGAGAGCGCGAAACCGTGACGGACAAAGCGACCGACAATGAGAACGATCGCCCAGCGTACTTACTCTTCAGGACGCGTGCCAGATTGAAGGAACGGTGCGAAGGTTCTGCAGAGGGCCGTCGCTGCGCCCGAAAGCAACCGCGCGATCCAAGCGTCGACGCGAAGGAAGCCAGAAAATCACAATCCAGAATAGAACTCCCGCGCGCAGTGCACACCCCGTTCGCTGACTTGGACCCGCACCGCAGCCACAAGTACGGGGAATGTTCCATCTCCGCGCGCTGCTGCCCCAGACCCCAGACCGCAGATGCCAGATGCCACAGATGCCAGACCCCTGTCCGTCCGTCCGTCCGTGCTTTCCGGTCAGCACGAGCGCGTCACCCCGCGGGCAGACAGGGACTGCACGCGGTGCGCTTGAGCTTGGGCACACTGCGCAGGATCCAGATCGCTTGGGGAGAGCAGAGAGGATACGTCCTCCCGCGCGATGGTTCTATCCGCGAGCAGGGAGCGGCGGTGCGCGCGTAAGGGGCCGCGGGAGTACGCAGAGGGGCGACCTTGTACCGTCTGCAGCCAGCGCGCCAGGCCCCGGAAGTTGGCCAGCGACTGACTGATTCCGTGCCCGCCCAACAACAACAACAACAACTTTTTTCTCGGGCGATCCTTTTGATCGTCTCCGCGTTCGATGTGACGCTGTGCGACGTGGATTGACGACTGACAGAGGCCGCTGCGGGTGCGCTGGGCCATTTTGTTGGCGGAAACGAACCGGTTCTGGCGCCCGTCGCGGCTCTGTCTACTTTGCTCTCGCGTCTTGTGCGTCTCAACTTCTTTGGCTGCTTCTCGAGAATGAATAGCGCGACGGGCGACTGGAACTTGGGACAGGGAACGAACCATCCGTGGACTGGAATCGTTGACCGCGACGGGTGAGAGCTCGTGGATGAAAGAGAGGAAAGATGGTGAAGCACACGTCGAGGAGGCCGGAGGATGAGAGGCAGTGGGATAATGGACGACGGACGGTGAACACGAAGGAGGGGGCTTGCTTGACGGCTGCAACCGGAGAAGAAGCGGATAGGCGAAGAAGTGAAGAGTCGGCGCAACTGCGAAGAGAACCGTGCGTCCACCACCATCTTCCACCACCGAGCTCATCGTCTGAGAGCAACACTTCGCTGCCACAGACCGTCCCCTCTCCCTATACCACCGCCAACGAAACATTCAACCTACCATCGCTCTGTCGGTGTGCGATCAGGCACTCTGTCGATCCTTTTGGGTGTGACAGGGAAGCGGAGGCAAATGTTGCTCTGCCGATCGCGATCGAAAGCGTCCTGTCACAGAAAACGGAAATGCTGCAGTCATTTTCAAAGCAGCATGGACGCCACACGAGGATGCAGGTGCGAAGGCCTTGTGGACGAGGATCCGTACGGGAAGCAGGCAGCGTGGGGAGACCGAGGACTAGGATGTGGGGAGCGCACTAGGAGTTCGTCCCGAACTTGTCCATGTTTGACCACAAGGCTGCCTCCAAGCGCAAGACACGAGCATAATTTCTCGGGAGGGGTATTTGCATGCTTCTAGTGGCAAGTTCAAACGTATCCCGTGAATGATTGAAGCACACGGCACCCTGTGACCTGGCCGTACCCCGCACGCGTCCAAGCATCCAAGCGACGAGGATATCGCGCTTGGATCCAAATATTGTAATGTGAGTGATTGGGAGGCCCTCGCGTTGTCATGTATTGAGCTAGCTTCAAAGGCAACGACCACAGCGTCGCTCTATGTCTGTCCTACAGGAGCTCGCCGCTCACCGCACCGTCAAGACGCGCTGCATCTACCTGGGAGCATCCGCATCCCTAAAAATTGAGCGAACGCTTGAAGCAAGGTTGTGTCATTGGATCGCTTCGCAGGGACGAGGCCGGCCGACGCCTCGGATACTGTATCCTAAGCGTAAGCTCTTGCTGGGACGGGGATGCCTTTCATATCCATACTGTGACGCAGTTCTCAGTAAGGAGGTTTTTTCGACCATCAAGCCACACGAACCTTGCTGTCGTCGACCATCCTTCCTTCCTACTCCAGGCCATACTACCAAGGCTTCAATAGCATGCCTTGACACCTTCGACTCGCTGCGCAAACGATTCCATCGGGTCTTCTTCGTTTCCTCTTTGCTGAAACGCTGCGGCCACACGGCAGCAATAAAAGGAGATCTCCACCCGGGGACACGGTGCAAAGCTGCCTTCATTACCCCAGCTCTGTTGATTCCATGAAGTCCAGGTGTTCTGTGCGTCGACCGTTCGCATACGACATCCTGTCCACAAGATTGATGGTCCTCCTCCCACGCCGCGCTACGCCAGTGATTCGAGGGTCGTTATGAATGGGAATTCGACCATACAACAGAAGCTCTCGATACGAAAGCAGCCGGGCGCAAGGTCAAGAGCAGCTGCCGAGCCCTGGATTTGTAGAGGTGTCCTTCAAGCTTCCACGGCGTGCGTCGAAGAAGGGTCGCACATGTGCACGAGCCTGCTGCACCGGCAGGCAGCACGACCCGAGCGAGCGGAGGCGACCATAATGCAACTCCCCCACCGTGGCAATCTGAGATGCAGCGCGATCTCTCTCCTTCCGACACATCTCCCGCGGCGCTGCGCTCTAGCACATCGTTATCGCGGCGCACATTCTACCGTGGGGCCCCTGCTTCGTCCTCCGATGCGCCTGGAGAGAGGCGAATTGTTGTATCTTCCTGGTGGTTTGACGCGACCGTCCGGTGACCGAAGGCCTGAGCACTTGAGCTTCAGAACAGAGGTGCTGAAAGGGCATGAACGGTGGAGCTCGTTGTGGATGAGTAGTTCGACGTTGTGAACAGTTTGAAGAGGATGAAGGCGGTCAGAAGTCTTGGACACCTGCGAAGTGGGTGTTCTGACGCTGTGTTTGGGAGGTGCCACTGACAGGTGGACAAGTGTTCGATAGGGAAGAAGCAAACACGTTCCTGCCGTTCGTCCCAACGAGATGGGAGAAAGATCACTTCAAAAGCGATGAACACCATGATTCCAACTCTACCACCGTCCACTCCCTCTCTCCTAGTCACGAAGTCCCGTGAACGTCGCTTTCAAGCTACGACGACACGTCAGAACTTCCATTGTCCTAGCGTCCTCTAGCCTTCTACACGTGGCGCCTCATTTCTCGCGTTACAACCTGGCCGAGTCCGACACGCGGGAGACGGGTGCGGTGTAGCCTAGAGAGCAGGTATACAAATGGAAGTTGATGTATATGCCTTGCATTCAGACCAGGCGGAATGTGGTCCTTGCGCGAGAGCCATCGGCAAAAGGTTGCGACAGTGATGAACTGACCGCAGAGCTCGCACGGTGCACCGCTCTGGATTCCCGAGCCGTCGTCTACCCTCATTTCGTCCATCAAGGGGTGCTTGTCTCATGCACGGAGATGTGGGCGACCGGGCATCGAACCTCAGCCATCGACAAGCCTTCCTACTGTACCCACGGGACCATCGTCGCCCCCGACCGCATCGATCGTCCTCCGAGTCTCCTCCTCCATTCCTTTGTTAAGCACACGTTCCGGGCTTCTTGTGCGCGTGCGTATTTGTCAGAAGCCAAGGCGGCACGGGTGAGGGACGCCTGCAGGCAGTCGACCGCCTTCCGGGACTAAAAGATATGGATCTAATAGGACGCCCTCCCGAGGCCACGCGTTATCGACGAGATCGGAGGGACTGTGTCCACGAGGTCGCGCTGCAGACGGTAGCAGTCCGGTCCACGAAGGCTCCGCTGGAAGGAGCCCCTCCTGCGCGCATTCTGGAAGTGTTGGGCTCACCTTCCGTGGTATTGCTTGGAGGAGTCTGGAATGGTGGCGTGTATACAAGCTCCCAAGCGATGGCATACCGGCCGAGGCATGGAGATTGGATCGGCGTGTGTGGTTCGCGCACCCATCCTGCGTTCTGTTCCTCCTACCACGTTACGGCTCGCTCGCAAGGCAGCCCTCTGTAACTGATGTTCTTCCTGGTGCCATGTATTGGTGTGGCGAGAGCTGGCTGTGCCTAACGATGATTCATGATGGTCTTCGTGCTGGTGTTCCTGCCTCCCTCCACGCCTCAGGATAATGTCCAGGCATCCGAACCCTCGATTTGTTTTCTGGTAATTTATCTCTGCATCCGCCAGGTTGTGCCACGAGAAAAGGTACGATGATCAAGCCTGTTTCGTTCTGTGGTTTCCTGCTGATGAGGAATTAGACGAATACGGGGGTCGATTCTTGCGACCGTCATAGATATACCTTGAAGATGAGGGTTCGTCTTGAGGAGAGGGTAAGACATATGGTGGTGGTGGACCAGGTCGTCTGATGGTTCCGGTATGGGCGGCGGCTGCCCACAAACATATGATCGCGGACCCCGCTCGAAACAGAATAACGGATTTTTAAAATTGCGATCGGGCCTTTGACTGCTCCTCCCATCACCTCCGACAGGTCCTCTGCGACCCTCTAACGTTTCCTACCTATCTGCCATCCTATCCACCATCCGGTGGCATGCTACCCACCCTGCACGCGCAGGCATTTGACCAGGAACCTCTCTGCAATTCGGCCCCTGGCGGGCCAACCGCCGCCATTGGTTCTACCGCTCAGATCATAACCCACAACCTCGCGTGGCCCATGCGTCGCTCCTTGTTTTCGGCTACTGCATACCCCGAGCTATCTGGCTTGTATAAGACTGGGCTGTCACATCAACCTTGCCCCTGTTTGTCTTTCTGCAGCGTTTCTCTGAGCTTCCCCCACGACGACTTATACGCCGCTCGACAGAGAGGCTGTCCATATCTCGGGTTACCACCGTCTTGCTGTCATCTTTCCTCGCTATCTGTATTCTATACGCTCTTTAACAAAATGGAACATACTTGGGAAATTCTATCGCGTGTAAACGGGATGCCAGTCGTTGGTCGGACATGACTTCGGCCCTGCAGATTGCGTGGTAGTCCTTGCATCTGGTGGCACACGCCCTCTCGGCATCGATGAGCATTGTTGGGCGATTCTGCCTCTATGCGACCTAATGTCAGATTCTCGACTTTCTGGGTCTTTTGGACATTCGATTCCATCCAGAGGATTGGTCTTCTGCTTACCTTTAGGCCACTTGCGCCAGGAACATCGGGGGGATCTGTGCATACTAGAGGACAGGGCTGGACGTGCCGCGTACGTGAAAGAAATAGCTATCATCAATGCCTGCAACACCGTGAGTCCTTATGTTACATCTTCGTCCTGTCTCGAACTAGTCCAAAAAACCGCATGTATTCTGCGGTGAGGCTTTGAGGGGAATAGGAACTTCGATTCCCCATGGACAGTATTACAACGGAACCCAATATAACAACCCAGCAAAGAGATCACAGATCTGTGCTGTCGGAGAAACCATCGATGGTTGAGCACCTCCCCGGAATCTCGCCTAGTCTGCACAGGCTCCAAGAACGACGGACAAGCAAAACGGCGACATAACCAATTGCATCGACTATGATATCACGGTTTCGCTCAGGCTACATATTCAAGTATACGCTCGCTTATGCGCAAGCCTGCCGACATGCATACCAGAATTTCCGGACACACTCTAGGTCTCTTACAAGTTGTATCATCACCAGCCTTTGGATACTGATACTGATACTGATACAAGAAAACATGTAGCTATGTACAATGTGTGGCTCAAATGGCCACTCGCACGCATGATCCATCCAATAGTGGTACAAACGAAAAATCCAAAAACATATAACATGTGAGAGATAGCGACGTGAAGGTATCACTTGCGCGATTCCTCAATCTCTTTCAAGCGGTTGTGCACCTCCGTCATCGTTGGTCGCTCCTGGGCATTGTTGTTCCAACCCTCCTCCATCAGCTTCCAAAGGCTGTTCGTGACCCAAGGGTTGTTTGTTGGACGCGCCGGTCGTCCTCCTTGGCTGACATAATTGACGACTTGTACTTCGCGCCTAGTTTCTGGGTAAGGCTTGTTGAGCGTGAAACATTCAAGCATGGTCATGGAGAATGAGAAGATGTCGGCTGAGGTCTTGATATCATCCGAGTTACTGAATTCAGGGGCAAGCCAACGAGCAGATGCCTGGACGGTCACGGAAACTGCTGCTGCTGCTATCCCGACATTATCCAGAACCTTCGCCATTTGGAAATCGGACACAACAGCCCTCTCCTGTGAATGGCTGAGCAGTGCATTGCTTCAGAGAGAACAAGCACCTACCTCGTTACTAATCAGAATTTTGGACTGAGTAGACATCAGCGCCATGCCGAAAACAAGTTATCGCCGAACTCACGCATTTCACTATCAAAGCGTGAGTTCATCCGCGAGAATGAGATATCGTACAGATGGCTTACGATTGCCGTGAACTATGGTCAAGCTGTGTAGATACTCAATACCTTTGGCAGCGTCAATGAGCTTTGTAATGTCAATTGGTATGATATAGATATACAATGAGATCCAAAAACTCACTAGGCCGAGCCTATCAGCGTTGGCGTTTCTCTTGCAGAATCTGGGATTTTATGAGAATGGCAAAGAAACAAAACAAAACATCTAGACATACTCCAATAAATTCCCGTTATCTTGCCATGGTGATATCTATTTTGTATATTGTAGAGATGAACAGCGTGATAAGCCGCTTGACTTACCAGACAAAGATTTGTCCCAATGTCAGTGACAATACCGAGGAAGTTGAGAACATTTGGATGCTTCAGCGCCCGCCATATTGCGAGCTCGTTTGTAAAGCGCTGACGGTGGTCATAGACGTCAGTTAACACCTCAGAACATCCATTTGTGGGAGACTCAGACCTTGACAGCGCTATCCGAGGTATTCTTCACCGTGCGAAGGGCTTTGATGGCGACCTGAGTTTCAATCGACTTTAGCAGGAGAGAGAGAGCAGTATACAGCAATTACACTTACAGGGCGATCACCCAGCCACCGTCCCTGCCATACGTCGGAGAAAGTACCGCCGGTGTATGGTATGTCGCCAAATTTCTTGACTTCGCCGTTCAAGTTCTTGACAGCAGGGGGAAGTCCGCTGAATTCTTGGAGCTTGTTCACACCCTTCTGAACACCGAGATACAGATTGGTCGCCACTATCCGGTCAGTCGGCTCGTTTTCGATAGTCAACTTTCGTGTTTTCGAAGTCTGAATCTCATCCCGCATCCGTCCTAGTTCCTAACGCTGGAAACATTAGTACTCTACTCAAAGAGGATACAGCGATTCATACCTCATGCCCTTTCACCTCCCATCCTTCTATATCTTCTTTCGAGTACTTTTTTAGGGCTTCGTTTGGGAACAAGGCAACGTACATCATTGCAGCTCGTATTCTTTCGCGTTCCGACATATGGTCCATCTTTTCCAGCAGAAGATCCATCTTCGCACCGATCCCGTCAGGACCGCCTAATATACTAGCTATGTATGATAAAGAGGTGAACTTATGTATGCGAGTGAGTTACAGGTTCTTGAAGAGTACGGTGTACCTCACATTGAATTTTGACAACAATGAATCTAGCTTGTTACAGCTTTCTATGAGTCCAGCTGCTATCTCAGCGTCGTTGCCTAAGAGTCCATGTAAGCCAAAAGACTGAGTAACGATTACCTCACTCACGGAACGCGCGAAAGAAACCATACTGTGCCCATGTTGCTACCTTGTCTTTGATGGAAGTCAGGTCGCTGTGAAACATATCAGTGACTACACGCTCAGAAGGTTGAGGTCGCCTACGCCATTATTTCGCTCACGGGATCCACCAGTGGCGTCCCTTTCAGCTTTTCAGCTTGCGCATGAAGGTTATGGTACAGTTCAGTAGCCTTCGTAGCCAAGGCTTTGCATTGATGCTGCATGGTTGGGGTCAGCGTGCAGCAACGCTCTACGGCATGTGGCGTACCCTATGTGTCTTCACCTGCTCGCAGTTTTCGATGATCGCATTGACGACAGCGGTAAGAAGACCAAATCCAGCAGGCATGAGGCCAATGTCGTTGGCAGTTCTGAGACCAGCGACGCTAACATCGAGCGCAGTCTTGAGAGGGCGATTCATGGTCGTTCAGAGGGAGCTGCACCGGAACAGTGCCTCAAGGATCCGTGCTAAGTATCTCCCCAGGCGCCGTTTGCCTCGTGTGGAAGGACTCTTCAGCTTGATAGCCGCTGCACAGACACACGTCTGTCAGAAGCATGTCCGTGTACGGTACAGCTTATGATCATGATGGCGAGTCCTGAGAATAAAAATGACCTGGATTAGGACGAAGCGAACAGCCATTGTAAAAGAGTAGACAACGCAGAGGGTACATTGTCGCAAGTCGGGAGCAAAGCTCTGCTAGCTCGTCGACAACGACGACGACTACAAGGGCGAAGGACAAAGAAAACGCGAGGAGCAATAAACCATGTTCATTTATGGGCGCCTAACACAGCTTAGTCACCGAGTGAACCTAATCTCAGGCGTCTAGCTTCTGCTGAGCCATCAGGTCTCCCTCGGAGTCTCTCCTGGCCATGTCTCTCCGAAAGTACAACTACCGCAAGCGGCGCAGGGCTCAAGCCTTTCCAGAGGAAGATGATGTACAAGGAAACTCCAGCGAGTATCAAACTGCACAAAATCCCTCGCGTCTCGTAGATGGGGTCCACGAACAGGCCATGAACGAAGATATTGAGAATGAGGGTGAAGTCAACGACGACATGTCCTCGGACAGAGCAATGAAGGAGCAAGCTGTTTGGGAGGCTTTTCGTGAGGAGCACTACGAAGGCATGTAACATACGCTTGTGACCCTTTGTGCATCTCGATATAACCGGTCGTCGCAGTTCTCGAACAACTCCCTCTGTCCCTTCACCGCGCCTACACTCTAGTTAATGAGCTTGACGAACAGGTCAACAGTACGCCTTCTATCGTGTGCCTCACCCATGAATTTTATATCTCATGTCGTAGCTTATAACAACAAGATACTTCAACAAGTCAAGAATTACATCGCTATGAGACAATCTCTATCTAAATTGGCTTCCCACACAACGGAAGTGCCGATGGTGGTCGACGAGGAGTCTGTGCAGAATCCTACATCCACTGGAGAAGACACCGCTATTCCTGAGCCTTCTCGCGCAAAGAGTTCTCCATTACCTTCGCCGACGAAACCGCCAAAATTCCGTTCTCGAGCGAGTATGAACGGTTCAGCTGCACTTGTGTCGCCCTCTCGGCCTCCCCACGAAACATCTAAACCTACATCTCCACCTCCACCGCCACCTCCCGAGACCACACGCAGTGTCCTAGCCAACATCGCTCGGACAAGCGAAGAGGTGACGCGTGCTGCGAACGAAAAGCTCAACGTGACCCGCTTCGCGTGTGATTTGGTGTGTTCACATTCTATATCGAACATACATCCTTAGTTAATACACACCCACCAACGGCCAGATCGACAGGTACATACGTGATATGGATCGCGCAATTAAGGAACAAGAGACTTCATTGTCCTTGGGCTTGCGACCTGGAACTCACCCGGCTACAATCGTACTACCAGAGGTTGTGTTACCGAAGACAGCCCGCGCCGCACGTGTCCAGGATACGCCTCTGTCAGACCAACCTGAAAGCCCTGAAGCTGACAGAGCAGAGCCTGAGTCCGAGGCAGATGCTGCTCCGGCTACAGACGGCACCGCCGAAATGACCGGAGACGCAGCTGGAATGTCGGCTCAGTCGAAAAAGAAAAGCCGCAAGAGCCATGGCTGGTCCAAGAAGAAGCCTGATCATAAAGAGAAGGAGAAGACGGAGCCACCTGTGGTCGGGGAGGAAGAGAATGCTCCGCCACAGCCCGAGCCTGAGCGCAACGCGACGAAACTCACCGTGACGCTTCCACCATTAGCCTCACTGCAGCAGCCGTCACTTCTCGAACCTGTTGATCCTAACGAACCTACATATTGCTACTGCAATAGAATCTCATTCGGCGAGGTGAGTCGTCTGTAATGCAAACCTATATCCGTCCTGACATCTGCTGAATAGATGGTTGCATGCGATGGTTGCGATGGCTGGGTATGTGCATCTATCCTCATCTTGGATCCTCTCTCATGTTATGTCCAGTTTCATTTCGAGTGCATCGATGAGAAGACTATACCCAAAGGAAAGTGGTACTGCAGAGACTGTGCGCCAACCAAAGGGCAAGGCAGACCTCGCGCAAAACATGGTCGCAGAAAGCGATAACTAGACCTTCTTGAGATCTGCGCCTCGTAGGTGTACTCTTTGCTATCATTTGTAAGTTAGCTGTTATCTAAATCGTGACGTGTACCCTGTTTCCGTAGTCTAGTATCGCTTGTAGCCTACGCTATCTTGAGTATAATGCAACCGCTAGTCTTCGTATACACATACAAGCGTCGCCGCTATCCTGAGTCAAATGTCGATGGCAGGTACGATTGTACAAGATATATGTAGCAAATAGCAGGTATGTACAGTAGTGAATAGGTAGGTATCTACAAGAAATGTGCACGTACAATACAAGTAGTCTTGAGATCATGAGATTACAATTACTAAAATGCCAATCGACAGACAGATTATCGTTTGCTGTTTGGTTTAGAAGATGGGCCGGGTCGGCGTTCATACTCATACTCCTTCATGCGCTGAGAGAATGAAAGGGGTTTTGTGCCCTGAGTCTGCTTTCGGGAACTGTGACCGCAGCAATCAGGTCCTATCAGGTTGTATACAGAAACATCCGTGCTCACCTCGTAGTTGGCGTCTGCGCGGTTCTGAACGGTAGTAATACCTCTAAAAACGAAGGTACGAGGCGTATGTTGGCGCTTTCCGTGTCAGCACCCATTGCGCGGAGCTCTCGCTCAAATTCGAGATGATCTGTCCGTTGTGTGTGAGGGATGTTTGCAGAGGACAGCACTTGGCTACTAACCAGAGGGCAGAACGCTACTAATAACACCCAATTCTTCGTCGCCAAAAACATCTTGAAGGCTATGGCCCTCCCTTTTCTCGAGCTGATGTATGACAGGAATATCAGGAATGAGTTGGATGCGCCGAAGAAACATGCACTCACCTTGTCACGATGCTGTTTGAGCATGGTAAAGCAGCGTTCCCAGTTGTCTTCCGGACCTTCTATTATCTCTATTTCGCTATCATCATCTCGAGAAGCACGACGATTAGGCAGACTATCGTGCCCAGTGTTGGTATGAGTGGCTTTGCTAGGCCCGGATATTATCTCCACGTCGTCGTCGTCGTCGTCTCTCCAGAACGACAGGTCAATCGGCTCTTCCTCATGGTAGTCCTCGATGGGGTCGTCAGGGACTTCTACGGGCCTTTTCGTGCGCGTACGTTGGGGGTTTGACGGGCCAGCCTCTGGATTCTGATTCTGACTCTCCTTCCCCTTCCCCTTCTTGGTGCGTGCGCGTTTGGGTGGCGTAGGTTTGAACCGCAACTTAACCTGCTTGTGGCTGCGGAGGAAATCCTGAGCTTCTCTAGGCACCTAGGACCAGGCAGGATTCAGTTAGTACGATGTGCATATACTGTAACACAATGACAACTCACAGAGATAGGATAGCTATTGGACCAGCCACCAAAGTTCTTTCTGTCCTGAAAGGCCAACACACCAAGGGACACAAGGTGATCGAATATCCGCTCAGCGTGCTCTCTTGGCATATCCTTCCCACTTCCCTTGTGAGGCACCTGCGAATAGTCCCAGTCCTTCAATTCTTTCGTGAGCTTGTCGGTGAAGACGTCAATGAGCTTCGACCGCGTGACGAGCCCGTTAAGCTCGTCGGTTAGGCGAACCATATGCGCAGCGGCCTCGCTAACATCTTCCTCGAACACAGCGGAGACGTTCAAGCAGTTATCACAGGTACTGTGACAATCGCGAGGTTGGAACTTCTCGTCGAAAAACGCTAAGACTTGCATGCGGCGGCAGTCGACATTGTTTCCACAATATTCCACTACGCGACGGATCTCCGCGACAATGTCCTCTGCGTCGTCTTTTGTCTTCGCATCGTCGCGTGCGCGTCTCATTGGATATTGTGCGTCAGCGTAGGAGTAATCTGGGAGATCGCGGATTCAGCTGGGACCAAAGAGAAGAAGCGCAGCGACTCACACAGCCTACAGTCAGCGGGCTCTCCATCCCTTCCTGCCCTGCCGGTCTCTTGATAATAACTGTGTATATTGATAAGCCGACGAATAGAAAAGCCACAACTGGGATGCTCACTTGCTCAAAGACATTGGCATATGGAGGTGCACCACGAAGCGTACTAGAGAGAACCAAGTCAGATTTGATGATGTATACAGCTAGCTAGACAGAGCTAACCGTTGTGTTTATCGATGCCCATGCCAAATGCAATCTGCGAAGTGGTGTCACTGCTATGCAAAAGAAACTGCCTTATGTCACGTACGGTAGCAACGATAATCAGTATCTTCCCGCTTTGCCAGTCCTGTTGGATCTGAACCTTCTCATCCGCATCCACCTCTGCGTGGTAATGTGCCGCGGAGAGGCCGTGTTTGTCTCTGAGTTGTATAGCGGTTTCCTCGCATTTTCTGCGGGATGAACAGTAAATTATACCGGTCTCGCCCTGGTGCTTCTCTTTGACCCAAGCAACCATGTCCTCGATCGCCCATCTGTCACTACTCTTGCGTTCTACGGTATACGTAAGATTGGGGCGATTGAATGACATCGTGAAACGTTCGCAGTGTTCGATATTGAGCCTACTGACGATATCGTTTACGGCCTGTCGGCTTGCAGTCGCGGTGAGCGCCATGATAGGCACATCCGGGAAATCAGGTCGTAACGTGGACAGAACGGCGTACTACGTACACCGTCAGTGGGAGAGCAGCAAAGAGACCTCCGTACGCACCGATTCACGGAATTGTCTGCCCCACGTCTGAATGCAATGAGCCTCGTCGACGACAAACCCTGCGATACTCTTTGTTTCTGCAAGCGCACGCATTCTCTGCTTCATCCAATCATTCTGCTGCAACAACTCCGGAGTGACATATGCTAAACACGCGCGATGCCCCGGTCTTGAATCCGTCATCCGTGCATATGCATCTTTGCGCTCTTCTGCGCTCTGCCTATGGCTAAACACGATGACACTCACGCCCTTTGCACGTAGTGCCATAACCTGGTCCGTCATGAGTGATACGAGCGGGCTGACGACAAAGGTGATCGCCCCGCATTGTCGATTCTTGACCACAGCAGGTAACTGGAAGCACAAACTCTTCCCGCCGCCTGTTGGCATCAGTACAAACACATCTTTACCCTCCATATTTGCACTGATTGCCTCGAGCTGATTGGGGCGGAATGTCTCAAGACGGAAAACGTCGCGCAGGGTTTTGGTGAGCTCCTCATAGTAGGGTGTCTTCAACAGCGCGGGATTTGGTTCATATGGTGCAGAGACGGCGGAGGTCTGGGCAGACGGCTCACGAGTAGGCGGCGGTGCGGATGACGTTGGAAGCGTAGGGGGGATTGCTGCAGAAAGAATTTGATCCCTAATAGGCAGCTCGGAGGCAGAACTGAGCTCATCCTGAGTCAGCTCGGTCACATTGTTCCATAGGGCATCGTCGCTGTCAAGTTTATCAAAGATGTCTTCGTCTTCGTCCATGCGCGCGGAATGGGCTCCTCCAGCCGCAGGACGTTCGACACGCCTTTCATTCTGTAAAAAGGGTGTAGCACTGTGCTCGATTGTAAAAGATGGTTGATGATGAGGATCTGACATGTTTGGTAGTGGGACGTGGTTTGATGATCGTGTAAATGGGCTAGCCGGCGTGTCGATTGGTTGCAGAGGCGCTATGGGCGGTGGAGAGACGATCCACTTGGTCTGTGGCAGCGTCGGACGATCGCCTGCTTTACGGGCAAGAATGAGCTCGTCAACACATTGGAGTTCGTCTCGAAAGACATCACTATCATCACAAGCATCTTGAGCAACTATTCTGTCTCGATAGATTAAGCAAAAAACACACTCGATTTTCTTTAAGATCTTGGAAGCAACTCTTCTTACGCCTACGTCGTCACCCTCGGATTGCACGTCAAGCCACTTGCTGCGTCGGTCCACCACCTCATTTTTGAGCTCTTGTAGTTCCTCGATCGAAAGCTGGAAGGATGTTCATGAGCTGAGGATATATTCGGGTAAATGAGACTTACATTCAAGAGGTCTGAGTAGTCGAACTCAAAATGACGCAGTGCTCCGGAAGTTGCAAGCTGAGGTTCCTGTGCCCTTGGATGTGACGATATCGGGAAGGTACGAGACTGTTGTGCGGGCTGTCTTGACGTCGAGCCAGTGTGAGAAAAGTCGACGACGCGAACAGGAAGCTCGCGAGATTTCCCTTGTAACGAAGCTTGACGCCAATTCTCCTTCTCCAGACCAGTACTGGCCTTGATTCGCTTTGCGGGTAGGTCGTGCACATGAGGGCTTGCGCGCTTGGCGGGGATTCCGTGTGAATTTGATGAGATGGGGCTGGATTCGTCGGACGGGATATCAATGGGCTGCTGGAGCGAAGGAGTGCGAAGGCGGGTAACGGACTTCTTGCCTACACCGGAAGGAGAGAGAGAGGTAAAGGTGGTATCGATTGTACGAACTAGAACGTTGTAAGTAACTGAATATGGTCAACTCTCGGGATGCGCACCTGTACTTGCTTGGCTCATTGAACGAACAGGCGTAGATGGCGCCTTCGCGACCCTGAATTTCGCCTACAACGTGCTTGAGACATATGAGACATATGTCATATGTACAGAGGACATACCTTGGGAGTGGCGGGTTGCTGGATGCTCGAGGTCGAGGATGAGCTAGCGGCAACTTGCCGTTTACGCAAAACATCCTCCAAATTGTTTCTGGGCGCCGACATGTTGGGAGGAGGAGACCAGGATGAGATCCAAAGGGAAGGTCGTTCATGAGATGATAAACGAAGGTCAACTCGGTAAACGAAGCATAGAAACTCCGTTCAGGGCTACTACTCGAGCTGTACTTCAAAAATAACCTAGGAAAAGCACCAAATAGTTAAGTAGGCCCTAGATGTTCTGCTGATTCCGTCTTTGTTGGAGATTGCACGCGGTCGAAAGGCTGAAAGATCCCCGCCACGGCATTTACGCGACGCGCGGGTTACGGGCACGTGACGTGTTATTGTGACCTTGATCCCCGCGCGGCGAACTCGCGAGCGGCGATCACACGACGGCGACGGCCTCAAAGACAACCACCATCGACTTGCCACTGAACAAGATCAAAGCCCACAATGGCGGGCCAATACTGGTTTCCGTCCATGAGCCATGAAGAAATTGTCGACTCCTTTAGCGAATGGGGCATCACGATCAACACGAACGACCTCAAACGACCCACTTCTGATTTTGTTACAAACATATACGCCGCTTGTCTGCAACAAGTCACCGCTCTTTCCGCTGACAGCTTACAAGGCCCTATACAACGAGAATTGGCCAAGCTCGACAGTCCAGTATGTTGCCACCTATTTCTGAGGCTCCGCTTATACATTTGTGGTGTACTAGGATCTATACGCATCCGCGATGGCACACAACTTTCTTCTATACCATCTGCAAGTTCCCGTTCTCTCACCTCTTGGTACACGCTTCTGATGCGAACCCAGTCAGCGATTCGCCGGCGCCGCCAAGATAAGCGACTTCTCCTCCAAAGACATGTCCCACCCCGATCCAGAACGCACTCGTGCCAACTTCTCCGCCTTCATCAATCTCATCAAATTCTCCGAGCAGCGTGCCCAGTTTCTCGACAATCTTCGTCAGAAGAGTGCCCGTGTCAATGAGGAGAGACGCAAAGTCAAAGAGGAGCTTGAAGACGCAGAGCGCAAGGTGTCTGCCATAAGGTATAATTTATCGTCGTGGTTGGATCTACTTTCTAATTCATACTCATGGCAGAGCAAAGCTTAAAGAGGATGAACCGCGATGCGAAGAGCTACGCAAGGAAAATGAAGAACTTACCCAGTACCTCATCAAGTGTCGCGAGAAACAGATGGGACTGCTCGAGACAGTTAAGGCGCTCAAGCAAGAGCGGTCTTCCATCGTGCAGCGCAAGGTCCTGTCGATTCTCACTCCTCATGCTCTCTCACAGAAGCCAATTTTATTAATTACAGGACAGCGTGAACGCCGAGATCGAACAAGTAAATGAACACATTGGGCGCACTCGCTCGCGTATTGTGCAGTCTCCGGAGCGTATCCGCAACAACATAAGCACTATGAGCGTTGCTGCTGCGGATGACAAGCGTGCCGTCGCTATGCGTGAAGCTAAGATTAGAGATCTGCAGGCGAAGATAACAGCGCTGCAGAATATCGAAAATGTATGTCTATTCGTTACTATCATCCAATTCGCGGAGACTAACTTCAATGTACTTGCGTATGTGTAGAACGTGAAATCTTGTGTGGAGCAGCTACAAGCAATTGAGAAGGAGGTCCAACAGCTGGATGGCTCGAAGAAGGAACTATCCGATCTCAAAGACCAGCTCAATGAGAAGAAAGGAGAGCGCAGCGAGCTCCTTCTTAAACGCGAGGTTCGTCTGTTCGCGTTGCTCTCATTGGGAGCAGCTATGGATTGCATATCTTCTTTTTTCGCAGAGAGTGCATAAGCAACTTTCGAACGCACAAGAGAAACTCGAGCGAACACAACGACACGCTGAGGACAAGCGTGCTGCCAGTCAGCAGACACTCGAGAGACTCCAACGCGAGTACGACGAAATGGCAGAGGAGCGCAAGGACAATGACCGGCAGGTTGAGGAGCTCCGCGCTGCTGCCGATGATATCGAGCGCAAGGTCCGTGTTTCTGGCAACCTAGGGCTTGTGTCTCTGAGCTGAGGGTCTTGAGCAGATGACGGAACACATGAAGCAGAGCCAGAACGAGCTAAATGAGTTGTTAACAGAGTATTGGAAGTTACGCTATGCGACTGGTGAGTGCTGTACTACTTACCACTGGTGACGAGATTGAGTGACCATCGGTCCTGATGTAGACGTCTATATGGAGACTTTGGCCAATAAGCTCGGCATGCAGGTTACGGAGACGTGAGGGTCCTCGAGCGGGGTGACTTTTTATATCTACCATATATAATACGGGAACGCAAGATGTGTACAACTGTATGCAGGTGCAAACCCGACCTCACGAGGGGGGAGTTGGGGCTATGTGGAGCTGTGTTCGGGGCTTTCAATAAGACTGAGTCACTCTCGTCACACTTGTCTCTCACAGTTCTTCGTGACAGAGAGAGGATCGCTCTCTTTAGACATCAGCGCTACTTCCGCAGCGGTGCGATTCGGATGCCGAGCTCAGATGTCGTATCCTGTGTAGGAGATATCTGGGAAACGTCTGGTTCGTGGTCAGTTGTTGTCTCACAGAACCCGACTGACACCGGTTCTCATAGCCATCCGAGTTAACATCACTTAGCCATTGACATCGTCTTGACTGTGATCTTATGACAAGAAAAAACTGACTGCCTTACGCGCGCGGTTTCATGGACGCTCCTAGAGATCAACTCGAGAATTCATCCAACATAATTCGGAGGAAGGTAAGCCTGTCAATGGATGCCTATAACTCATGCAATTTCGGCGTCTGGTCAAGGCTGATTTATTCATCTCAGGTGAGTAACTAGGAACCCACGCTGTCAAAGCAAACTCTGATATTGTGGCTGCGGGGTCGCCGTGGCAGTCACTACGATGCGCTGCACGAACGTCTGTTTCTACGTTCTAGCTTGGCTCTAGCACCGCTCAAAAATTGTATACAGGAGCATAGCCGCAGCTCACTCTTATTGGCTGCCCTCCCTCATCGACTGTGTAATGGGTCTACCGAACGAGTACGGGAGCTTCAGGAGGTGCTGCGACTCGAATGCCACGGATCTTCTCGTCACCCCATTGGTACCCTTACGCGTCTGCATAGGCAATTGGCTGTGCGATTCGGAACCGATGGACAGGCAGACCACTGAGTTCGTGTATTCCAGGAATGCTATGACTCTTCGTGTCTTCTAGTGGCCGTGTCTTATTGCAAGCGGCGACCCATTCGGTATGATGTCCTTCCCTGAGCCTCTTAATTTGCCGCAGCCTGCAAGAACACCCTAAACATCTGTCCCCACTCTTTCACCCTCTCACAGTGCCGTAACTCTTGTTCGTAAATCCAATCAAAATGTATTATGAAGACTACAGCCTTGGCCACATGAAGACTGGAGTCGGAAACGTTGACCTATCCACACCAGTCGATTCGGATCCGAAGAACCTGCCCCCTGCCTCTCCCACGATCTTACCTCATGATGATCTGGAGATGATGCGCAACGCTTTACAGAACCTCGCCCTGGTTTACTCACGGAACGAGCTAGCCGTGGCAAGTAATAACATCTCTTTATGTGGTCTATCAACGTTGACCTCTTGTCCATGATGTTTTATAGAACACAATCCTTCAAGCTCTGCCTATCCTACCTATGGTTATTCCGCGAAATGATGTGATCGAAGTACGTTCTATCATACTACGATCACCGGTATCGAGTCGATCATGAATCTTCTATAGATCGCCCCTCGAGATCGCCCCACGATATGGCCACAGAACGGTGCAGTGACGGTAAGCGGCATTAGTCTTCCAGCTGCACTGGTAGCGATGACCAGCGATGACCACACGACGTTTCACAGGACGTATCCCTGGTCATGCCCGCAGTCTGGTCCGACAATTTAGGTGTGGTACACAACACGGAGATTAACACCGACGGGGTCCATGACGGGCTCTCGGATATTGGTCAGGCTCTGCCTATGCAAGAGGTTGATCACGTAAGTATCTTTCTTGATTTCCCAGTCAATTATTGATACCTATCTGAAAAACGCCTAGTTCACCATGCGGATTATCGGCAACTTGCGATCGATTGGCTGTGATATAGTACGAAATATCCATTCACACACACGAAAATCATAGGTATTGATTGAGACGGTATTATTACAGACAAACGACCAGAGTCAGCAAATCACGGAAGCTCTGAGGCAAAATGTTTCAAATTTGGTGCGTGACTTTACCGCGACGGGAATGGGCCAGGAATTGACGGGCGGGTCAATGATCTTTCACAGAACGAGCTTTTGGTCCAAACCGTCGAACAGGTCATAATGGGTTTATCGCGAATCGGCTTCCTCATGGTACGTAATCTCCTCAGTGTCCTCGCATCAGAAGCATTGACCCAGCCGATGGAACCTTGCAGACCGTCAAGCAGGTTCTGCACATGATGCACGACATATTCCACTTCCAAAAGGCAGGCTTGGATGTAGTAAGCAGCCTTCTTTCACGATCCGTCTTGTATACGAGCTCATCGATGATTACAGGACGTCGATGAGGCCGAGTTGATTCTGCAGCTCATGATGCAGAAGAAACTATACGAAATAGTACGCCGTATTCCGTTGCAAAGCGCTGAGTATTCTACATGTATTGACGATATCCGACAGGTCGATCATCAAATTCAGCTCAGGCTACACCTCGTGCTGCAACTTACGGTGCACTTACCGCGGTATGGCCTGAATGTGGTCAGTAGCACCTTTAGAAACGCGTGTTACCGCTATATTGACTAAACCAATCCCACAGGACTCCAATCAAATCCAGTTCATGATGCAGTTTATGGCACGCTTCATGACGCAGCCCATGTTGCAGGAGATAGTGAGGGACTGCTTACACAGTGCGCTTATATGAGGATTTTGACTGAATCCACATGCTCCTCAGATCATCCCTTGGACTTGTCCCTCCATTCTCGTTATGCAGGAACGCTACACGTCGAACTCGAGTAAGCTTGGAAATGGTTCCCCATCGGTGCGCTTTCGAGCCGACGGTCACGGATGGGTTTCCCTCGCTGGCCTCCTAAACGGAGCGACTCACTTGGAAAACGGCAATGAGACTCCGGACCTCGGTGTCGGCATGAAAATCACGCTCCGTTTCAAGGTCAGTAGAACTGATGTTATGTATCGTGCGGATGCTGACATTCCTACTATGCACGCCCGCAGGTTGTGAGATCGAACGGAGAGCTCCACGACGTTAAGAAATCGATTCCTTCTCGTCGCAGCACTTCTATTGGAGAGTCTGTCAGGCTCATCAAGATCGCTTGTCATGTTGCTAAGACGGTGGAAGCTGACATGGCTCAGAACGGTCAATGGGAACTGGGTGGGGGCATTCCTATCAGATTCGAGCAGTTGGTGATGCTGGGACTAGTGCGAGTATCCAAGGGCAGCTACCAACCTGTTCTTGCCATTTAGTGCTTTCGACGGTCCAGAAGACTCGAAGGACATTTACCGATTACCCAAGTTCAGAGACCCTCTATCGAATAAATACTATATTGTAGCCATAGGATAGCTAGAACCGAGTGAAACGACACAGCTTGTACAAAATCCCCCTTCACTAGAGATACAGAAATAAAATGGTCGCATTGGATACGCTGCTGGTCAAAGAATGTCCTGCCAATATGTACGAGGATGGATGGGTCAAGTTCTTTAGCCGTGAGTTGTGTTCAATAAAATCTGTGCTGTAACCGGATCCCGGCCCGGGACTATGCACACCGTGATTGCACTGCTTGCGCAGGTTGGCTCTTACTATCACCGAGGCGAGTACTCTGTCGGAAAAAGTTTCTGAGCATTGCGATAAAGGATTATCGCAATACAGATCGCAATACGATCGCGAGAGTTGCACCCAGATTGTGATCCATCACGATAGTTTCCCCTCTCTTTTGATGGGACTGATCTCTCGGGATTGCTTGAAATGGGTCGGTTTTGCCTCAATTCATCTCGATTCCGCGCGCGTAACGCAATTTTGACCGGTTATCCCAACGAGATGAGCACCGACTGCCGTCGGTACTGACCTTGCTTGGGGAAGCGGTACGATACTCGTTGTAGTGACGTTTGTTTACTGTGAACCTTGAGCCTCGAAGAACCTCCTGAAGGATTATTGTTTTGTTCAGCGGAGGGAGCCGGGTGTTACGAGCACAGCCACAATTAAAGAGGTGCATCAATACCTTGCAAGCAAGGTAATGAAGCGGGTGGATCGCAATGAGGCGAGGCGATCTCAATACAGAGATAAGATCGCAGTACGTTGCAATCCTCCTCTACCTCTTCATAGCGATACGGCAACATTCTCTCCCACTGTGTGATGCATAATGCTGTAAATAGGCACAAAATATCTGTATGTAATATTATGAACAATTTCCATAATTTTCTAACAAGTTTGCGGCTCTCTGCCACGCACATTCTCTCGCATATCAAACACAAATATTCTCTAGTAGATATGGCCAGTTGGGTTAGTGGTGTCCACTCTGTATCAACGGTACGGTATCGCCTCTTGGTAGTGAGTTCGAACCCTATGCTACGCAATGTCTGCTCGGGTTCAGTAGTACTCATGTTTTGTTTTTCCATTACATTTTTTCTCGCTTGGATGTCAGTGCATTGCGATGCGCCGCAATGCCGCGATGCCATCACAATTACCGCGTGCATCGCAGGGCTGGTATCCAATTGCAATACTGGCGCGTAATCTCAATCAAGATGACCTTATCGCAATATTTTGTCCCCTAGCGAGTTACCTTGCAATAATAGCTTGTATTTAAGGTATCTCAATACATCGCAATATATCGAGACGCCCGGGGACTTTTTCCGACATCGGACACGATGATTATACGATCTGTACAGAGACATATTCACAAACATATACACAGACAGTTTGCTCTCTGCCAAACGAGATCGCGTTCTTTTCACTTTCAACCCACCATCGACGCTGACTCTCCCACACCTGCAGAAATCGCTCCTCTCCTCGATGAATATGCAACCCACCCACCGCGCCCCCTTACCCTCTCAACCCTCCTCTCTTTTGCGCATCCTCTGACACCACAAAGCGTGCTGGACTCTGTAGGCTACGTCCTCAGCGAGATCCCACGCATGTTTGTTTGGCGTGTCCGCGCACTCGAGGGGCTGCCATTCATTGTCGGCATGAATCCGTTTATTGCAAAGACGCTGGATGCACACAGGAGGAGCTTCAAGCTACTCGCGACGTATCCTTCCGTAAAAAATCTGGAGGACAACGCGAAATTTACCGTCCAGCTGGAGGCACTCGTGCAAGCGCACGCGAACGATATCCCTATCATGGCCAAGGGGTATGACGTCTCGCTTCGATATACCTTGTTTATGCAAATAATAATGAGTCGAGCCACGTAGGTTTCAGGAATGCTCGAAATATCTGACACCGGCCGAGATCTCCTCCTTTCTCGACGCTGCCATCCGAAACCGTATCGCCGTACGCCTCCTAGCCGAGCAGCACATCGCCATCTCTCGAGACGTACAATATTCGATCCCCCAGCCATCCTCTCATCACTCCAGCAACGATTCGGGTGTGCCTGAGCATCTTGGCGTGGTCGACATGCAGTGCTCCCCCGCTGAGATGATTCACATGTGTGCATCTTTCGTTTCCGAGCTCTGCGAAGCTACCCTTGGTGCGGCTCCCGAGGTCATCATCGATGGTGATGTTGACGCCACATTTGCGTGAGTACTGTCCTCTGCAACTCCATGACGATTCATTGCTGATTTCGTCATCGAAGATACGTCCCTGTGCATCTTGAGTACATTCTTACCGAAATACTTAAGAACGCATTTCGTGCGTCCGTAGAGCGACACCAATCTCAGTCGCGCTCCTCTATTGCCACTCGCATGTCGTCGGAGCCTCCGCCTATAAGGATTACAATTGCTCCGCCTCCTCCACCATCGGCCTTACCATCCAGTCCCATGTCTTCCGCTACGAGCACTATAGACAATTCCTCTCCGTCTATATCTTTTCATCCTCACCCGGCGCTTCTTGCTCTTCGAATACGCGACGAAGGTGGTGGCGTAGCCCCTGCGAACGTCCCACACATCTTCTCGTACTCATTCACCACCGCCCGCGCGTCCGCCTCTGCGGATTGTGAGATCGAGGAAGACGGCGGGCCCTACGCAGCACAAGCGATCGGTGGGATGGCAGGGCTATTCTCGAACTCCATGCACACGCCCTCTCATTCAAAGAGCAGGAACAGCAACGGTGTGGTACTCAAACCTGCCAAGACTAGTGGTGGTGCCGGCCTCTTTGGCGACCTTGTCGCTCGCGGCTCTGGCATCTCCAGCGGAATGGGCACGATTGCAGGCCTAGGGTACGGCCTGCCCATGTCCCGACTATACGCGATGTACTTTGGCGGAAACCTGGAGTTTGTGAGCCTTGACGGCTGGGGGAGCGACGTGTTCGTGAAACTGCGATGTCTGGATCGAGACGAGGCAGGGGACATAAAGATATAGTGACGAGGCGCGTAGCTGAACAGCGTGGCGGAATTTATAGTGCTGGCTCGGAAGCTAACCGCAAGTGATCAATCTCAAAGCGAACCTCCTCAAGGGATCATCGACTAGCTTGTACCGTGACCGTTCCGTTGGGTCAGGCGGAGTTGCCTCTGTAGCGGCGACACCAGCACATGTCCGCACCGTGAAGTCGCCTTCAGCCCAGGGCTCCCAATCGACTCCAGTGCCGTCCCGAGCTCTCTCACAGAGCTGCTTCATCGTCATCACGGCATCAACGCAATTTAGTCGTCGCCACCACTTATATGGTCACTATGATGGGATGCGGAGTCATTTTACTTAGACGCACAATAACGGATCTGCGCTCTGCAGACGCATGGTGGTGCGTGATGCTACATATGTCGCACGAGTAACATGGACCGTTCCAGAACGCCACACAACGCGGACAATAGCAAACATCTTCACCCCTTGGCCTACCTACATATCTGTCACGTATTCGCTTATGCCCACTACAGCAACATCATTGGGCTTCATGTACTGTGCGTGCAGCGGCACAGCAAAGACGAGGTGAACAATGTAGTCGAGAACGTGGTGGTGGCTGATGCCTCATGGGCTATTGCTTGCCTTAGCAGGTTCTGCGATCCAACGACTCTTAATTTCATGACGCCAACTTCTTCCTGGAGTCAAACTCTAAACGATGCCGCCCGCCGCATTTCGTGTGACGCCTCGAATTCTAGGGATTGATTCGGGCGGATTTCGACATGTACTTTCCATATTTTATCACTGGCTATTGCTATAGGATCTGCAGCCCCCGCTGCATGTTCCATGATTGACAGGCATAGAAACAATTCTGACACACGCCACGATCAACTTCCAACCGGCGGATCCTCCAGGACGTGTTATATAATGAATAAAACCAGACACGCGCTCGACACCTTCTCGATAGCAAGGCTGTGGAAATGACCTACTCAACTGTCTAAGGAATGCTTCCAAGCACACTGACCGCCTCGAGCCTCACATATATCTCCTGCACCTTCTCAAGAGGAAATTGTTGCACCATGCGTTTGATTCTCTGGTCAGGCGGGAACACGGGAGCGCTGTCGTTACCCTTCGTCCAATATACTGTCAATGTCAACGTCGTGTGTGCGCGAGGCTGACTAGTGGCGAGCCACGCATAGCACGCCGATATACTGAACTTGCCAATCTGAATCTTAATCCCGCGATAGATGGTGAGAGCGGCCTGCGTTCCAAACGATGACCAGCTATGTTTGAACCTGCCGGATATGATCCATAAGTTGTAACGTAAACACTGAAGCCAAAACATGACGGGTCATAAAGAAATCCCACGTGTAAATAGACGACGGAAGGCTGGAAAAGCAGGTAGGAAATCACTTTGTGGACTGCGGGGAATGCACTTTATAATCATAATGATCCTCTCGTATGTGAGACCTCCAATCCTGTAGTATACTCGTCAGTAGGTATGCAACCAGTGTCAAGGACTCACGTACCAACATATTCCTAAATCTCTGCAGGCACTCTCGCCCATCTTGGATTTCCATACACACACTCCAACCGCTTCGCGGTCTGCCCTCGCCGGTTGATGCAACCTGGTAGCATATTAGTCTCATATAGCGGAAAAGATTGGGGACTCACCTTTGCTGACTCCGACACAAATGCTTTATGGGCCTCAGACCGCCAAGCGTGGGCCATCTCAGCTTGTCTGAGTGGCCACTCTAACTTTTCCGCTTCCAGCTGTTCGATCTTTGCCTGCAGCCTTTCTACCTCATCTATCCATCCATCTTTTTCTTCCAATAGCAGCGCTCTCTCTTCCACCAATTTATCCTTCTCAGTCTCCAACTCGCTCAGTTTCTTCCTCAGCTCTGGTTCCTCGCCTGCTCTCCTCCGGATCTCGTCGTCCGTCCGCTCATCCTTCTTCCGCATCACCCCACAAAGCCCTCGCCATTGCGCAACCTCACCCTCCAACTGCCGCACTTGGGTATCATACTGTTTGCGGAGAAGGATCACACCTTCTGTGCGCAGCTGTTGAACATGCGCTTCAAGCTCCACAACTCGAGCCTCCGATGCGAGTAGTTCCTTGGAAAGAGTGGCGACCGTAGGACGAATATTTTCGGACGAGGAAGAGCTTCCATCGCTGTATCCTTCGTCGCTGTTTTCGTCGGCATTGGCGGCGGGTCGAGATCTCCATAACTCGTCATACTTTTGCCGTGCTTCAAGTAGGTCTTTGGCTAACAGCCTAGCTTCTTGCTCGACAGCCTCCTTTCGAAGGCACAACTCTTCGTTCGACTCTTGATATCGCAAAATCCGAGAATTGAGTTCATCTTGTTCCGTTGTCAAAAGACGAATGGTCGCTTTCAACGTATCCTCCTCAGTTTTGGAGTCGCCAATCTCCTTCTGTAGTGATACGATGGTTTGGCTTTGTGTTCGTACTCGCCGCTTATAATCGATGACGGTCTCTTCGCTAGTTTGCAGTCGAGTCTTGACTTCGACAAGCTCTTCTTCTCGAGAGCGCACGTCCTCCCGAAGGGCGGAAACCGCACTCTGGCTCGTCTTGAGCTGAGCTTGCAGAGAGGCAAGTTGCGTTTCCCAGTCTGACCAGGAGTTCGAATCAGGGACAACGTTGGTCTGTGATCTGATCAATACGATTGAAGCTCGTTATAGAAGTATAGCCCTACCTGAGACTGACTGTCGATAACAGCACGCTGGGTCGACGAGGTGGCGTTGAACGGGGTGATAGTCGAGTCATCTTGGTCCTGGGCGCGCTGGCCTGGCCCTGGCGGCTGTGCTCTATCTGAAGGCTGAAATTGAATTTAGTTGATCATCAGGGTGAGGTACGCAAGAAACCTGCCTCAATTTGCGCAGGACTGGGAAGACCGCCTGTCATATCGAGGTAGTCTGCTTCCATGCTACGCACAATGGCATCAGGATCTTGTACAGACGAGATTGGTCCCCTGCGGGAGTCCAGATTCGGCAACGAGGATTGTCCTATGGCACAGTTTGTCATGAGCATAAAAGAAATGAGAGATAGATGCTCACGTATGCCGTTCGTAACGCCGGGAGCACGGGTAGCATTGATCTCGCGCAACGGAAGCTTCTGCGCCTTAACCAGAGCTGAACGTGCAGCAGTACGCCGCTTGGGTACTTCGGGTGAGCTGAACTGCTCAATCGTCTCTTGTGAAGACGTCACAGGCGCACCCGGGAGATACGGCTTGAAAACGGATGGTGATATAACGGGTACAGGATGGAGCTGCTTCATATCCGCGGTTCGCTGAAGCTGAGGTGGAGTTTGAGGGTGTGGTGGATATTGCTGTTTGGGATCGTAAGCATCCTCCATGAATACATCTTCCCCGTCTTCCTCCTGGTCCTGCGATGGCTGTGTCTCAGGTATCACTTCACCTTTGCTGTCATCTTTGTCACGGACATTGTCTGGGGGCAATGCGACAAATGGATTACTCTCCCAAGACGAGACATCTGGAACAGAGCTGGGTGAGACATCAAGCTCGCGAGGTGTGAGCTGAAAACGAGAATCTTCTTCCCCTCTCCGTTCCGCCACGCTTCGGTCACCATCCTCCCTTCCTACGCCAGATTTACGCGCCGTCGAGGATGCCACGCCGTCAACTTGGTGGTGTGAATCGCTTACCGCCTGTAGCCGCGCCTGCCCGCTGTCTTCGTCTTCGCTAGACTGACCTGCTTGCTCGCCCGAGCGTTGACGGACTTGATCTTCCTCTTGGGCGAGAGCAGAACTATCTATTGAGATCAGTTCAATCCTGGCATAATTCTTATACTCTTGCAATTGAAGTACTACCCACCGATGCGGTTACCAACGTAGGCCGTTGCATCGTCATGAGACGACACGTTTGCCGTAATGAATGAGGATTCAATTCGCCGTTTTTTGGTTCGAGGAGGGCCAATTTTTGCAGTCACAGGTAGAAGCAGTCCCTTGTCAGGTGACTCATGTATAGCTTCTTCGTCTGCAGCGGGCGGTACACGTTTACGTTTAGCAGGTCGATGAGGGGCCTTTGTAGCAGACGACGAGATACTTGAAGAGCGCGTAACGCGAGAAGGACCTGGACAATGTGACTTAGTGGGATTTGAAGGCAAACGATGAGCTCAAGACTCACCTGGTTGATTCAATGGATTGACCTTATTTTGAACAGGCCTCGTGTGTGGACGCGTCAGTTTGGCAGAGGTAGGTTGGGAGGTCGTCTCCGAGACGAGAATGGGTATTTCTGCGCTCTGCTCTCGTACCGCCTCCTTCCCCTTCCCCTGAGTCTTCGTCGAGGGCTTGTCTTTCCTCGCGGTAGTCTTCTGTGCTTTGGCCGCCTCCCTCTCTTTCTTCTGCCTCAACTGTTTCTTCTTCCACTCCTTCACCAATTCATCTGTACAGTCGTGTTTGGAAACCCAACTTGGTGCCCACGGTTTGTTCGTCGCTGGATCGATGCCATCCCATCGTACGCGATATTGGTGCTTTCGTTCCGCGAGTATCTCGATAACCTCCCACAGAGTTTCATCATCGTTGTCTTGGGGAACGAATTGAGTGTCGAGCGTGATCTCGTCAGAGTCAGAATCCGACATATGGAGCAGACGACGACGAGCAAGAAAGGTGCAATGGTTGTGCGAGAACAATGAATGAGATTCATGAGAACATCCTCGGATATTACTCGGAAATAACGCACGCGCTAAGCGCGTCAAACGAGACAGACGCCGGAGCGCCCTGCCGGCCTGCAGAAACAAGTTGCAATATTATTGAATATTGATGTTTCCCTCCCTCGCGATCTGTGTCATCCTCTGAGTGTTCTGTTAAGCCCAAGTAGCCACCATAATTAACCTCCGATACCTCGTGACAAGCCTACATGCCAGACATACAATGTCCCTCAAGCCCATCATTGCAGTCTGTGGCACGACCGGCGTTGGCAAATCAAAATTGGCCATAGAACTCGCACTTGCGCTCTCAGACCAAGCTCGCACACACGGTGGTTACCGAGGCGCGAGGGTAATCAATGCAGATGCTATGCAAGTTTACGCTGGGCTTGATATTCTGACCAACAAAATCCCGGTAGCAGAGCAGTCTGGCGTAGAGCATCTCCTAATGGGATTCAAACAACCCTGGGAGCAATATGTCGTTGGTCAGTGGGTCACTCAAGCGACTCGTCTTGTAAGTACCTACCTTGATAGTAGCTCTTGATGTGTGCCCATGATATATTTTCAGATCGACGAGACGCACGAGCGCAATCAGATACCCATCGTCGTCGGGGGTACTTCGTACTGGATACAACACTTGATATTTCCCGAACGTTTATTAGCCACCTTCGATGATTCGCCTTCCAAAGGTTCCAGGCCATCAACGCCCAACAACGAGGATAACGCACAAGACCAGTCAGAGGCTCTGTCGCGCGCTCTATCTTCACTGCCTCCAGAACTCCTTGTTCTCTTCAACGACCTCCCCAGCACTGCAATTCCGGCCTCTGCAGACCCAGAGCTCGCGTTTTCTCTACACAGACTCTTGAGTCTGCTCGACCCGACAGTCGCACAGCGATGGCATTGGAAAGACACACGTAAGGTCACTCGCAACTTGGTCATCATCAAGCAGACGGGTCGCTTGCCAAGTGAGATAATTAGCGAACAGTCAAACTCATCCCCTCTCCCACGGCGCGTTGATTTTGTACTTCTGACACTGCTCGAATTAATAGTCAGATGCCTATCATCTAGGTATCGGACACTCTGCTTCTGGCTATACGCAAGGCCTGATGTATTGAATCCACGTTTGGATGCACGAGTGGATCAGATGATCGAGGTATACATTCCTGCTTATCCTGTACAGCACTCCTGACACCTTGATTGGCAGTAGCAAGGTCTGCTTGAGGAGGTTGCAAAGCTTAAGAATGCTGCATCAGGAGCATCGACAGAAAGTACCAAGGACGCACTAGAAATACAGAATGCGGCGGGCAATGTGGATTATACGTTAGGATTATATCAATCCATCGGTATGTCTACATCATCCGTCAGCTTCTTGATTGACGGCTTATACTCCTGCAGGTTACAGAGAGTTCTCGTCTTATCTGTCACGTACAACGTCTCTGAACGCTGCAGATGATGCAAAAGCCCTCCATGAAGCAGTAGAGCACATGAAGCTTTCCACACGCCAGTATGCTAAACGACAAGTCAGTTGGATACGCAACAAGTTGCTGCCTGCTGCATACGCAGCTAATGCGCTACGGCCAGAAGAGCCTGCCGTGCCCTCATTTCTACTCGATGCCACTGGTGAAAATGTTTCGTAATTCTCCACATTTCGAACCTTCTGATGAAAGTCATCTAGAGCTTGGAGAGAAATGGGTCTCCAATGTCCAAGCTATCGCGCAGCATATCACGGAAGGTACGAACCCTTGCCGATCATCGACAGAATGTCCACCCTGATCCCTCGCAGAGTTTCTCGAACATCGTACTCTCCCGGACCCGCTTTCGCTTTCTGACACGGCGCGAACGATGCTATCTGTCAGAGATATACCCACTGAGTACGTCGCGATTGGCATCTGTTCAAATCGCGCAGACTAATATGATGCACTCAGTCCCAACGCTGTACTGACGGCCCGTCGACGGATTATCTGCCCCGTCTGCACTGTCAGAGAGGATCAGCCCGTTATGATTGAGGAGGGCATTGAATGGGCCGCGCACGTAAAGACACGTCGACATCGCAGGTTAGCGAGCCGTGCATCACGCGGCGCAGACTACTCAAAGCGTGCCAAATCGGCTGAAGACCGCCAGCCTGTCTCGACCGAAGACGCGTATACGGATAGTATCAACGCCATTACCGAACTACAGTAGACGCTATGCACAGTAATGATGCCTTCAGACAGCTAACATTGTTGTTCTTGGTGAAGTGATTACCAGAGGTGCAGACATCTGTTTACCCTCACGTTTACACGGTGGTCCAGGCTGGGCCCGATCAACGAGAGAGAGCGGGGATAAGAATCGTAGATGTATCTCGAGACTGTGAGCCGAGGGCTAATGAGTCCCTTCAAATCGCGATTCGTGTGTTTAGTTTACTACAAAGATAATACATAGGCCGTTCTATAATACACAAATACATGGATTGCATCCAAAGGGTAGTTGAAGCCTTCCAGAGTCGGAATAGAAATTGTAGAAGCCCTACCTGAGGATTATACGTAATAAGCAAGAACCGGCTGCCAGCTCCCCTTCGAAACATGATCTAACCTGAGCAATACCAGGTCATCGAACTTCACAATTTCACCGCCTCTCATAATCCACGGACCACTCTCTTCTATACCTTTGGATATTGTCACAGCAACGTGATGCGCGATTCTCCATCGGGGAAGATTGTCGCGGGCATCACTGCCGGGAATCAGGGCCAGGATCGAGGCTGAAACCTGTCTCTCCAAGATATAAAGCTCCTTCTCACCCTAGCCAAAAATGAGATTGAAAACATGCGTCAGTGGGAGAGGTACTGAGACTGATATTTCACTTGCCTGCACGTGGATACGATGAGTGATTTTAGCGTGCCCACCGAGCGATAACTTCTTTTCGCCATCACAGAGGGCAGCGTCAGGTCTATTTTTCATTCCCAAAGCCTCGGGAAGACGACATCCTATCTCATCTTTGGTGGAGAACGATATAGATGGTTCGGGAGGATCAGAGAATGCCTGATTCGCGGAGTAGGACTCCTGTGGTAATAGCTTCAAAAGCTGGCGGCGGGACTGAAAAGTCTGAGCATGACAAAACAACTATGACGGTGTACGGAATATACCAGAGGTAACCCCAAGGCAGTACAAAGCCGTCCATCCTTAACATCTTCAGGGTAACGAAGCAGAGAATCATTGCGTTGGGCCAGTTGAGCTTCGACGTCAGATAGAACTTGGCACTGTTCAGACATGTTGGATAGGTGTGCTCCTGGTTGTTGTGGCCCAGTAGGATGATATCTTCGCGCATTTATAGGAATCCATAGACCGCCTCGTTGAACTCTTCAGGCATAGCTGGTCAGGCATCTCTCGTTAGATAGCTAGAAAGATGGAAACGAGTGCTCGCCCATCCGTGATTGAAAAGTGAATCCCCTACACCCATGATTGAAAAGTAGAGGACGTATTGTCGGGCATGCTGCGAACAGCGCTTGGCAAGTTACGGTCGTGATTGGCAATGCGTAGGTGACCTGCCGGTGGAGAGGATGGAAAAGGTACTCTCACATCCTGTAATCGAATGCGTGATGGCATGTCCGTGATTGAAAGGAAATAAGTCGTGGAATACCGCGAGCAAGGTATGTCTGCGAAGCGCTAGTGGCCACCGGCCACAATTCCAGAAAGTGATGTATCGAACTTTGTTGGCCGCCGCAGTTGTCAGGCTTCCCCAGGGCTCCCTGGAACGTACTCTCACCGGAAAATATCTCTGTTACGATAGCATCCAGCGTCGAAAAGCGTGCCAGGCCTCGCTGCGTGGCCACATGAGCTAGTGACTTCATGCTACAGATTGAAATCAGTAACATCAAGTGAAGTGTGGCGGAACCAATGAATACTCCCTGTCTAAGACCGCCGAACTTATCGTCGGTTGCCGGCAAGGTAGATGGAGATTTCAACCCCAGTCACTTTTAATCTCTCGATAGAGGACGAAAGTTAAGCTATGGTTTGCAATTGCTACGCCGTCTCGATGATGCATGACATGCACTTTCAATCAGTGACTTATCAGATGGACGTTCGACTGTAGCAAATGTTATGAGTGTGCGTCAAGTTTACCAATGAGGGAGGGCGGAAAGGCGAGAAACTGAGATTAATATGGTAGGACTCATGAGTTCTGGATGTGAAAGTTGTTATCAGCCAGCCCACCTCGACCGATGGCAGCTGACGCACCGGATTATTGTGACGCTTCAAGAATAACACTCGACACTCAGAGTTTGATCCATAATCGGTGTATTTGTATGCAGATCGTGAAACGACTCTCATTATGTTGAATTCATATACCTCATCTTGCTCTGATTGCTCGATCATATATGATTTCATGCAACCAAATGAAGGCCTATGCGCTGCATTGATTGCGCCAACTTCAGTCTCACTAGTAAGGTGTCGAGGTGTCAGCAGAAAGGGGGACGAGGGAGAGGGAAGGAAGGAAGCATCGGCAAAGACAGTGGACGACGATACGGTTACAGTTCGCGCACGTGCCCCGAGGCGCCTCAATGGCCTAATTCGCCAGTGGTCGCTCCTTAGTGGATCTGAAAATCCACTGTGTTAGGTTTAAACTTCAGCCTACATGCTACGTACGATGTGCCCTGATGTGCCTTCGAGGTTGAGAACCTCCAAACACAGCAGTGAATCGCCATTTGAAGCTGCGTAACTCATCCTTGCGGCCCGTCACTGTTGACCCGATCTCGTAGTCTGACTGCCAGTACTTAGGCCGATTAGAATTTGTGGGTCCTTTTTGTGGTTGCTTACACCGAAGTCACTACAGGTCCTCAGGCCTCATCCACCATACACGGCATTGATAATGATTTTCTGATCGACACGGTCGTCGCATCAGCGCTTCAGACCGCTTGGACCTCTGTGACGGTGACAAACGTACGTCTACATGTTATCCCGTCATGTTTACCCGCGATTCTCATGTGATGGCGCAGGATGGCACAAGCGAACTTAGCGGCGATTGAAATCGGGTCTCGTTGTAGTACGCGACAAGCTTCAACCTTCAAGAGACAACGGGGTCAGGAAAACTCGGAGGTGAAGCGAGTTGTCGAACAAATGTGCCCCTTCATACACTCATACACTGACACCTACGGATCCCTAATACTCGTCTCATTCTTACGCGTAGACTTTGATGCTGATCTTAGCGTGCACAGGGCATATACAGCATGGTCCATCGTTGAGTGCACGAAATCCAATCTGATATTCTCATTTCACCGGAGACTATAGTCTGCACAAACCGGCTCTCATATCTGTGACAGTACTCTGCGTCAACTCGTCATACGGCATCGGTATTTATAATAAATCAAAAATATGCGTGCATGATAATTCTTTCATCGTACAGACAAGCTCCCGAATTTTACAACAGATTTACGATGATGACATAGCTAGAGCAGAGAGCATACTAGCTAGTTCATATTAAAGTCTGCTTGATAGACAGCGAGCACTGGCTGCCAGCTGCCCTCCGAAACGTTTTGCAGCTCCAGCAGTAGCAGATCCTCAAACCTGACCGTGAGGTGCATATCTATCTTCCATACGGGATTGCCTTTCATGCACTTTCTGATAGTCTTAGCGACGTCTAAGGCGATCTTCTTTAGCGTCAGCGGATCCGACGTCTTGTTGGCACGACGTGCAGACACCTGATTGTCGCACTGGTAGAGTTCTACGCCCTGCACCTGAGACGAACAAACAACTATTAGAGATGTCCACCGCCTGAGACTTCCACTAACCCGAATCCGATGCGATATCTTTGAAGACTTGCCGAGGTATCTCCCGGTATCCGCGCCATCCAACTCCACTTTCCTCTCCTCGATAGAAGTGAGGAGGACACCTTTGCGCCCCCTTTCGCGGAACTCTATCGGATATTCGCGACCGCTGGGATACGACGAGACACGCGGCAGAGTATAGAGAGACTGTGGAACTTGTATGAGAGGGTATGGATGAAGGGTGTCCTGTATGTGGTCAGTCGACAGGAAACCTTGCGAGATACTTGCGTACCTCTTGGAATTGAGGGTTCATCGGCGAGAGATACGAGTATTCGCTCTCAGATGCTACCCATTTCACTTTGTTGATACGACTTTGGGATAAGCGACAATTATGTCCAGAGATATACGGATCAGAGAGTTGATATCCAGAGCCTGTGTAACTCATTTGTGAACGGCGAGAGGAGGGGGGAACAAGAATTTGAGCGGTGAAGACAGACAGAAGACGAGGAAAACGCACTTACCTATTTATCTAGAACTCCTATATTAGCATCAAAACGAGCTGCATTGCCTCCAGCGTCTACAGCTTTTCTGGAAGAGGTGCACGCTGTCAAAGCCGTATCTTCAATGATGCGCTGGTAGGGTTTTCATGTACCAATTGGTAGATGGCTGCCCTAGAGATTTCTATAGAAGTGCGTTCACCTGGACGGACAGCCTGTAAGACCACGATGCGCAGTAACTAGGATTGAAACTTACTTTCGTTCCGACTCCATCGTTCCATCATCGTCGATATTCGAAGCCCTATCTTATACCACTCGCTGCTCCAAGTCTGCTGCGTTGAGCAGATGGATAGTGGATATCGGATATCATCATGTAGATATTGTGCATGTGCTAGCCCTCGCTCGTTCGGGGCTTTCACTGCTCCGACACTGGCTGCAATAATGCCGGCCGTAGCCCTCGTCATCGGTTAGTATTGGTCTCGGTACTTTGGTATATAGCTGTCATGAAAAGTCCAATATCTGTAGTACTCTCAGGCCCCCTGGCAGGAGTTCGAGTTTTGATCGGTCGTGGCCGTCAAGTCCAGACCACCGCTAGACAATGAACGCGGCGATTTCACAGTGCACATTCCGTAGCTGTCACCGGTGTGTTGGAACGTTTTTCAAGAACAGAGAAATCATAGAGCGACTAACCTGCGACCGAAGAGATTTCCATCCCAACAAGCGCAAGTCCGTCGATGTTCGCTACCTGTGGATAGCGGTTGAAATCAGTCCGCAGAGTTCAGTCGATCAGATAGAAAAGTATGTGAACAAACCTTCAGAAGCCGGCGCATGCTTTAGAAATCCGACACGTGTGTCCTATTTCAATTAGGACTAGCACTCCCTAGCGATCCCGCACTTACGTTGGTGTACACTGATTTCTATCGACGAGGGCTGACGATGGGTAGAAACAATAATCTGAAATTTGAACCTTGTGTGGGGGTCTAACTTACGAGGTCTGTCAGTTTAAATTCCATCTGTGCGGCCGGCGATGCCGAGCACACGGGTGTATTGGCGTCTAATTTGCTTTCCAGCCCTGCAGCCTGCTCACCAAGTGTACTGGGAGCGAGCCCTCTAGTAGGCAAGCCACATCCCAAACAAAACCATACATTCCAGCCACTGTGGCTTGCAGATGTGTTTTGTTTTTGCCGCGGCTGCTCCGGACCGCTTGGAAATGAGGATAGCGGTGTAGAACATTCATGAAGGGTTTCCTACATGCCACACAGAAAGATGGGGTATGCTAAGTTTGCAACCCGTGATCTGGGAGGCCTTCCCCTTACATCGCAACATCAATATGCGGTTTTCTAAAGTACCCCCGTAACTCTTTCTTTCTCGCCCATGTCACTGTACGGGTCTTAAACGTCGCCTAGCTTCTCTGTGAGATCATGCTCTCGTTGACGATATATAAAGGGTCTGAGGTGTTACACAGATTGAACGGTGCGTTTCTGTTGTTTGGGCATGTCGACATGGGCAAGGTCTGATATCGCTCTTCTGCTTCATTGTATCTGACTCACAGTCTATTCTTGTACAGTCAGCATACCGGTCCTTTGAAAATCACAGAAGACATTTCTACAAGCCCTACTTTCAATGGCGTACACCTGAGCGCAATTTCGGGCAGGATAGCGATAGTGAAGTGAGTGTCTTATCGACATCATACTCGAGAGCCTGTCCTAATACACTTCTGATAGCCTGTGGATTTCTTGACGGAGATTCCCCAGTACATGTATACGATGCCAGGACATCGTATGCCGACTTATGTCGGCGAGCCGATCAGTTTTCGGGTCAAACATAACTCGAGGATAGCAGTCAACTTGTCAGATGCGCTCCACGACAATCTCTCGCAACTAGTTGACGCCAAAGAGCCGATACAGCAGACACTCGACTCAAAAATGTCGTACCGGATCAAGGTCGGGTCGCTGCACCACTCCCAAAATCGCTCTAAATTTACGACTGTGCAGTGGAAGGGATACCGGTCATATTCAACTTTGAAACAACCTCAGTGTCGAAGGCGAAGGACACATGAAGCACTCACAAGAGCCGATATCGCGGTGCACGTAGCCTCAGTTATGCAAGATTTCATCAATGTCAGTGCGGATCGTTATAATATTGCAAGCGTTCGCTGAATCTGACCTTGAAGGAAAAACGTCATTATATGGAGCACCCATATTTGCGGGTCGGCCGGGGTTTTATCGAACTCGAGAACATATTCTTAATAGAGCTTCGCCGAGTCAGCAAGAATAGCTGGCAGCCTATCCTAGCGTACGGTATCAGGGCAACCTTAGCAATGTCCACGTATTGGAGTTTCGCATCTGTACATAACACTAAGTCGCATGCTCGCAGGAAAAAAGGTAAGCAATCATGCCAGCTATGACAACCAGCTATCCACTGACCTCATCTCACCTCAAGCCGATCTGCATCTCAACTCTCTGCAGACACCAAGCCGATGAACTAGTGTATCTAAAACTCGTAGGGAGCAACGAGGGACATGCAATGCGAGGCACCGCTGCTCACCGGATTTGATTATAATTGCTTTACATGATTAGTTTGCCTCATTCTTGCATAGAGTTTTAGACATGGAAAATTATGTGCGTGACGAAATAGCACACTGAACGTAATAGCGACGTCGAGATGTGCATGCGCTCGGGCATTAAATAGTCTTTCATACATTTGCCCTCACTCCCATACCCAGCAAGGCACGCTCCCCAGCGGATATTCCTTGTATTGTTGGTTATACACCTGACATCGACACTAATGACGTTTGTGCCAAGTAAGTTGGAAAAAAAATGTTATACAACAGGGGGCTTTATCTCTAGACTCGGAAGCTCGGAAGCTCTCAGATGAAAGTAGGGTCATAGAACGCAAGAACAGGTTGCCAACTTCCTCCAGAGACATATCTGAGCTCGAGGAGGATTAGATCCTCGAACACAATTTTACCCACTCTGTCCAGATTCCATTGTCCATCAGTGCGATTCATGTACTCCTTGATTACTTTGGACACATTGAACGCAATGATACGTCGCTCTAGGTTCTCGGGAGGAACAGTAGACCTGCAAGAGGGCACTGCTCTATGGAAGGGCTTATACTTGTCTCCCTCCGTATATATCTATGCAGATTACCGGCGATCAGCCCGCGGGATAGTCTTTACAAAATATGGCAGCCCACCTTGAGGCGAATATTCGTTTTATGGCAGTGACTTAGCCACAGTCTATCAGTGGAATCACACAACTCCCCCCAATTCTGCCCATAAGCGTCAATGAGCCTAATTCCTTTGCGCTCAGACGTAAAGAATTCTATGGACGCAATATCGCGACAGGCCCTTTGTCCTGCAGTGTACAAGATTTGGGGCACTTGTCTCAGTGGCCGTTCCTAGTTGGACACATTAATATTAGGCTTGTAAAATCTTGAAAGAGACACTACATACAGGAGGGCCTAGGGCTGCACCAAGGAGACCGTTGCGCTGCTGTTCGCGGTAAGCACGCATATCGGTCCTTTGCTCCAATAGAGAATTATGTTCCTCGATGAATGGATCGACATGCTGTATGTGACGGCCAACATCGACAGAGTGGCAGATAGAAGAGGAGCCGTTCCACATGCTGGGAGCGAGAACTGTATCGAGATGAGACTTGGGATGGATCGCGAGGGGAAACCAGTGTTCCCAACCCGTCGCAGGCCTTTGTAGGCCAAATTACATGTACGACTCGCTTGAAAAAACAATTGTGGCTTCACAGGATAGATGGAAAACTTGTATGCTTACGGTGAGGATATCTGGTCCATATTGGCGCCGCACGGAATTATGCCTTGTCTTGTTTCTTTCCGGCGCAGTCCAATGCAAGGTACGGAAAACTCGCAATCACCTTGTAGATGCAGAGGCCACAACACCAACTTTTCCAACTAAGCGGGCGTGAAGGTATCATGAGAAGCACGATTCCGAGTATGAAGTAGCCACATACCATAGCAAGGATCATCGCAGAGAACGCCATCACCCGGATGTGGTGACTGATTTGGGGTTCGCCCAAAGCGTAATAGGACCGTTTGGCTATCTGATGAAGGGGCGCTGAGGAGAATTTTTAAATAGTCATTGGATCCGTTATGATTGTAACAGCGATTAAGCTGGACATAAGGACTCTGAAGGTCGGATGGATGCATCCACTTGCTCGTCTAACAGCCAAGTTCATGAGAGATAGGTGAAGCTGTCATAATGTCACCAGGACCGCAGAATCAGGCAGTGTCTAATCTGGATGGAAGAATGTCGACAACTGTATTGGCATTACGTTTCAAGTTCACAACCACGTATGCACTTTTACGAACCTAAAACAGCATTGATGAAGGGCCAAAGGCGATTTCAATCCATGCGTGAGCAATTTCCGTCTTCTCACGTGGTGCGATTTCGCAGGCACTGTGCGGTCCGCGGCTGGGAATAACATCAGGGGGTGACCCTTCAAAAGATAGGTTTCAAATGAGATAGGATTTAGATGAGATAGAAAAGTAGACACGCCTTCGCACGCACGTCGTTCCGGATATCCAGCCACGATTAATGTGAACACATGTTCCGTATTTCCATCTCCCATACTTCCTTGGTCGGATGACTAGCTCATGCCAATCTACAGTTGTCCACATCTGACTAAAATCCACAAAGTAAGAAGACCGGAGAAGAAAGAAGTATTGTTGCGGTGTGCCCCCGAGGGACGTTGAAAGTCGTGCAGTCACGGTAGGAAAGTTACATTATGCAAGGCGATGACGGGAATCCCACTCACTACTATTTTCCATTCTTGCGTTGGATTATAGGTACGGTTGCGAATTCATGCCGCGCGGCAACTGAACGTTGAACGATAAGGGCAAAAGAAAAGTATATGCATATGTCCGAAAATAAGCTAATTGTACACCTGATACAGCGGCCTGAAAAACCTCGCTGTTAGTCATGCGCTCCAACTCGCATCGCGAGAAAACAACGTACGTGCTAGAGAATTTGGTACCCTGTCGTACCACCTTCTCCACCGCATCCAAGAAATCACGTTCCGTCGCAACTTTCCGCCGTGCACGGATAGCGAACATACCTGCCTACCGAAGGGGAGTGAGCAATCTGGGGCGGGGAAGAACTACCTGACGATAACGTACCTCCGTCGCCACTGATCGCAGTTCGGCGCCAGTTGTGTTTGGGCACAGGCGTGCAATTAGATCGAACCGGATGTCTCGCTCGACGCTCATGCTCCTGGCGTGTATACGAAGAATATGCGCGCGACCTTCATTGTCCGGCAATGAGAACTCTACACGTCGGTCAAGTCGACCGGGACGTAATAGAGCTGGATCAAGTGTATCTGGCCTATGATTGTGAAGATGAGAATCGTTCTAAGGTCAAAGATGACCGAGCGTACCTGTTCGTTGCCATCAGCACCTTGATGTTACCGCGAGGATCGAAACCGTCCAGCTGGTTAATCAACTCCAGCATCGTACGTTGCACTTCGTTATCGCCTCCTGCGCCGTCGTCGAACCGCGCTCCACCAATGGCGTCGACTTCGTCGAAGAAGATGATACAAGCCTTCTTACTCCGTGCCATTTCGAAAAGCTCGCGCACCATACGCGCACCCTCGCCGACGTACTTCTGTACGAGCTCGGAGCCGATGACACGAATAAATGTGGCGTCTGTGCGGTTTGCTACAGCTCGTGCACAGAGCGTCTTGCCTGTTCCAGGTGGACCAAACAAGAGTACACCCTTTGGAGGGTCGATACCGAGATTTACGAAGCGTTCGGGCTGTACCAAATGTCAGAGTATTGCATGAACAAGAAGTTCGTAGACATACTGATAGTAGTGGAGTCTCAACGACTTCGCGGAGCTTCTCGATCTGCTCTTTGCAACCGCCAACATCGGAGTAGGTTACGTCTGGCTTCTCTTCTACCTGCATCATAGTAACGGAAGCGTCAATCTTCGGTGGTAATGGTATTTGGATCTGGTATTTCGTTCGGTCGACTCTGAGAAGCGGTGAGCATAAGAAAAACAAATCCGTTGTATGAGTACATACCCAACTCGCATACCCTCCTCAATATCAGTCGGTGCCACACGTTCACCCAGCCCTACGACAAACTTTGCAATCTGTTTGATATTGATGACGTATTTGTCTTGCTCGTCCGCACCCTTCTGGCCTTGCAGAGCTCCTACCGGGTTGACAGCGCGCGCCCGTGCAGCCTTCTCAGGGTCCATAGGAATAATCTTCGTGCAGCGTGCGACCTGTAGAGGATGCTCTTCTGACATTCTCATACGGTCCGCGGGCAGATCCCAAAGGTTTGGTGCAGCAAGACCTGTGTCTGACTCCTTCACGCCTGAAAGCACATGAATATGATAAGCTTATAGCTGTGCATTTGGAACGCACCAAGCTTCTCGTTAATTCGCTTCTGCACAGAGGTTATGTCGTTCTCGAGACTCTTCAGCTTGCGCGCGTAGGGACCTTGACCCTGCGTACGAAGTTAGAACTATGTTCTGCCTAGCCTATGCTCATGAGTGCTCACGTATGTCTTCAGGATTTGAATGTCGCTGTCGTCGAGAGCTAGTCAAACTTTCAGTGCAGGAGATAGGTGAAGAAAGAAGGTAGCGCACCTTTGATTTCCTTCTCATCCTTGCCATCCGCTTTCTTCTCCCCTGGAAATGGACAGTGTGTAAGTCTCTTATGTCTTTATGTCCCTTGAAGGACGTACATTTTTCCCAATCGCTGTGAACATGTGTTAGCAATGTCACAGAGTATGAGAGACACCAGAACGTACGCTTTCGGAGCCATGTTTTGTGTGTTGTAGTGGAAGTGCTGAAGCGAGAGTGTTGTAAGCCAAGTTCGCTGAGGGACGCGTCACTTGCGTACGCGTCCATAGACGCTGAACGGCTTCCAAACTGGGATCCCAGACTCCTTCCTACTCACGTGCGCTTGGGCACAGCTGCTGCTCGTCGCTTAAGACGTCCTGGAGCACTTCTCTTTCCTCATCGACGACTACGAACCATGGCAGGCGCACTCCCCAATGCAAAGAAATACCTCCGCAAGGTCGCCGACGAGGACCGCGAGTCCCGCTTTGGCCAGGTCTTTGGTGTATCTGGTCCCGTCGTAATCGCAGAGAACATGACCGGCTCAGCTATGTACGAGCTTGTACGCGTCGGCCACGATGAGCTTGTAGGAGGTGTGTTGCGCCCTTGGATACTGGATTGCATTTATTGAGACATCGCAGAGGTCATCAGGATCGATGCCGACAAGACGACGATTCAAGTGTATGAGGAGACGTCCGGCGTCACTGTCGGTGATCCTGTGTTGAGGACAGGAAAGCCCCTCAGCGTGGAACTCGGCCCAGGTTTGCACCAGACTGTATATACGGCTGTGCTGCATCTCATATGTTCTGACAGGTCTCATGTCGAATATCGTTGACGGAATCCAGCGTCCGCTACGAGTAAGTAATTCAAGTCCTTATGTCTATTTGATTGACTGTCTTCGCGTCTAGTCCATTCAAGAACTCTCCAAATCCATCTATATACCCAGAGGCATCAATACAGAGGCGCTCGACAGGTCACTTACATGGGATTTTGACCCTCTCAACTTCAAGGTGCTTACCTCTCATATGCTGAATAGTTGGCTTAGACTGACAGGGCATAAAACAGGTCGGTGACCACATATCTGGAGGCGACATTTTTGGCAAGGTGTACGAGAACTCGCTAGTAGACGACCACAAAGTGATGCTTTCACCTCGAGCACTCGGCACAATCACGCGTATCGCAGAGAAGGGCAGCTATCACGTCAACGTACGCGTCTATTGCTTGGTGTATACTCCTCAGCTGACAATTTATATCTTGCGATATGCCAGGACATCATTCTTGAGACCGAATTTGAAGGAAAAACAACCGAGCACCCCATGATGCAAATCTGGCCTGTCCGCGCACCACGGCCAGTAGCAGAGAAGCACACCGCAGATCATCCCTTGCAAACGGGCCAACGTATCCTGGACGCACTATTTCCTTGTGTTCAAGGAGGGACTACCGCCATTCCTGGTGCTTTCGGATGCGGTAAGACGGTTATCTCACAAGCCATCTCGAAGTACTCGAACAGTGACATCATGATCTACGTCGGATGTGGCGAGCGTGGAAATGAGGTATGCTTCTTCCGCGAATTGGGATGACTACGTGTGCTCACTGAGCCATAGATGGCCGAAGTACTGATGGACGTGAGTCAAATTCAAACTTGCCTTGAGCTTTCCTTCCTGAAGCGATCGTAGTTCCCCCAACTTACTATGGAAATCGGTGACCGCCAAGAACCCATCATGAAGCGCACAACACTCGTAGCCAACACCTCGAACATGCCCGTCGCCGCGCGAGAAGCTTCTATTTACACTGGCATCACGCTTGCTGAATACTGGCGGGACCAGGGAAAGAACGTTGCGATGATGGCAGATTCTACATCTCGTTGGGCGGAGGCGCTCCGTGAAATTTCTGGACGTCTTGCGGAGATGCCAGCCGATTCCGGCTATCCTGCGTACCTTGGGACAAAACTCGCCGGGTTCTATGAGCGTGCGGGTAAGGTCACTTGTCTGGGTAACCCAGTGCGAAAGGGAACAGTATCAATTGTTGGAGCGTGAGTCCACGTCCCCGTGTCTTTCAACCAACTAATAGCTGTACTGATCGTATTGGTGTCTAGCGTGTCTCCACCCGGAGGAGACTTCTCAGATCCTGTTACAGCAGCTACACTCAGTATCGTCCAAGTATTCTGGGGATTGGACAAGCGCCTTGCCCAACGGAAACATTTCCCCTCCGTCAACTGGAACATATCGTATTCGAAGTACACGAAGGTCTTGGAGCCGTACTACGAGACTACCGAACCTGGCTTTGTCGAGCTGCGCTCACGTACGAAGGAGATTCTGCAGAAGGAGGAGGATCTTGCCGAAATCGTGCAGCTCGTCGGCAAGAGCGCCTTGGGCGAAAGCGACAAGATCACGCTGGAGGTGGCTCGGATGCTGAAGGACGACTTCTTACAGCAGAACGGCATGAGCGACTACGATCGCTTCTGTCCGTTCTATAAGACCAGCGCTATGCTCAAGAACTTTGTGGCATTCCACGACGCCGCCTTGAAGGCGGTGGCAACTGGTGACGTGACTTTTGCGAAGATAAGGGAATCCGCAGGCGACTTGATGTTCAAGCTCTCGCAAATGAAGTTCGAGGTTCGTGATCCATTGCCCCCGTGTAGCCGAGATTGCTGACTTTGTCCCTCGCAGAGTCCAACGCAAGGAAAGGAGGAGATCAGGGAGAAGATGGATGCTCTGTACAACGAAATACAGGAAAGATTCCGTCAGCTGGTAGAGTAGAGGTTATGATACCCATAGCACCACGCATAACGCAGTGTACGATTTCTGGGAGACACCTCCTGCTTCGGACTATTCACGACCTTTGTATTGGAATATGTTTTGCTCTTCTCCTTTGCGGTTACGCGTCTTGACCGGCACCGTCGGCGTCCAAAGTAGCGCCCAACGGCGAATCAATTGAACGTGCGCGTGGATTGGACTCATCCAAGCGCGACGAGCACGAATCCAGCACCGCTATTACAAGTCTCGAACATAACGGAGGTTACCTCATGCCTAGTTGGAATGATCATAGATGACGACGACTTTCGGAGGCTATAATGGTGAGTCCCCCGCCGGAAACGCGGGGTGTAGGCTGAACGGAATGGGGACAGGAGCCTCTACTACCGTCACGGCCGTCTCGAGGGCGCATCAGGGGTTTCAACCGCTCCAGCTGCGGTTTGGCCTCGAATATCCATGAATATTAGCTCATTTCTTTTAGCCAAACGATGGCCCTATCCACGGAGCCAGACGCGGGGCGACTCATCGGCCTTTGCGCACGGCGCGCATGTACTGGAATCAGAACTGCGGCGGAACGTGCCGCAACTGTACATAAAGCCCAACTCCAGCCAGACCTCACTTTACCCCCATCTTGACCCTGGCAGCCAAGATGTTGACCCGCAGTGTCGTCGCAGCCCTCTGCGGCGCCCTCGCTGTTGCCGGATTTCAGTTACAACAAGACCAGAACGGGCCTGTTCAGCACTTTGTAGACCCCTACCGCAATATCGAGCAGGAGAACCTGGGCGGTCCACAGCCGCCTGTCGCTCCTATCAGGCAGGCACTGTTCCCCGAGGATGACGATCCCAAGCAGCCTCTGGCGCAGGCACCTTCTCTCCCACACCCGCCCCATGGCCCGCATGTAGAGAACAAGACAATTTACCAAGCCTTAAAGGAGGACTCGAGGTGCGTTGCATGTAACTGCGCTTTTCAATGGCCTGACGTTTGCGTCAGGTTCACACGCGTCTTCAAGCTGGTGAATTATACAGAGGACATCACGTCACTCCTGAACGACTCCAGTGCCAGGTAAACGTTGCCACTTCCCTTTCTCACACCTCCAATCAACTTCTAATGTTCCTATGACATCATAGCGTTACCTTCTTTGCCGTTCCCGACAAAGCACTCCAGCCTCCGAAGCACCATCGCAAGCATGCGCCCCATAATCTCGGGTTCAACTTTGATAGTCCCGACGTCGACCCGCTCTACAACACGTTTGCCGCCGAGCTGAGTTCCACGAGCGATGAACTCGATCTCTTCTCTATCGTCGAAGGCTTTGTCGACTATGAGCTTGTCGACGACGACGACAGCGACAAGGAGCGCAAGAGGAAGATCATCAAGCAGATCGTGACTGCTGTGTTGAAGTACCACATCCTACCTAGTGAACTTCCCGCAGACCAATTAGCCACGAACAACACGTTTTCCTCCGCTCTCAAGTTGGGCGAAGGATCTCTGGACTCCGAGGCACTGCGCGTGCGTATCTCAAGCGTGCCGAGTTTGATTCACCCCCAATTCAAGGTCAACTTCTACGCGTCGCTTCTGTTTGCAGACGTCCATACCGAAAACGGTACAAATTAATCACCCTTCTCACAGAGCATAGACTGACAGTGATGTATAGGCATTGTCCACGTTATCAACCATCCACTGTTTCCTCCGCCCTCTATCTTCACGATTCTCTTTGCGTTCTCAGACGTGTTTTCCACTTTGGTACGTTAGAACGACCAACTATCTGACGGCCTAGAGCTCATAAGCCTTTTAGACGTCCGCCTTGCAACGCGTGAACATCACCGATGCTGTCGACTGGCACTGGGTTCGAAGCTCGAAGACGCTGGAAGGCTCCCCTGCTTTGACACTCTTTGCTCCAACGAACGAGGCATTCCGTGTCTTGCCGAGGAAGCTGAAGTTCTACCTCTTTTCCCCGTTCGGTGCTCGCGCTTTGAAGAAGATTCTTTCATACCACGTCGTCCCAGATTACGTCTTTCACAGCAGTGAGTAATGGTCACTGAACGAAGCACCTCTGTCTTATACATTTTCTCCGCAGATTGGGCCCATAATGCATCGGATGGCTTGACCGCCCTCTCACAGAGCCGTGAAGATCTCGACATGTTTGACGATCCGTACTCCTTCATACGCACGGACTACTTCGACGAGATTGCCGAGGAACTACAGAACACAGAAGATGATGATATCGTTGATGCTCAAATCTATCGAATGCAACTACAAGCCAAAATGGGCAAGCCGAAAATAAGCACTGCGCACTTCGACGAGTCTGGCGTGTGGTGCGAATACGAGTGGCCTGAAGGGCGGCGAGATTGTCGCTTGGTTGATGGCTCGCTTTCTTGCGCGTCATCTCCGCCTTCTTTTGGGGCTTCACGTCTTCACCTCGCGCGTATGTCTCAATGCCATTCAGCTGATGGCGCGCGGAGCTTCCAGCACCCACGCTTCCCTGGCCCCCAGGATCCTAGAAGGAGCCCATCCACGCATCCGAGACATCACCTCCCCCATCCCAAGCCGGTGTACTCGCTGAACGCGACGCTTCCATCGCTCCTGGCGAACCACACGTTGGACGTCCATGTTGCGCAGTTCCACTCCATCCTGCCGCACGGCGGCTACGTGACGAAGGTATTCGTCAACGGGCAGTGGGTCGTGGTGCCTGACGTGCCTACGCGCAACGGTGCGGTGCACGTCGTGAAGCGTCTCATCAGGCCGTTCCGCAAGAGTCACCCTGGACACAAGATGGAGAATACAGAGTGGTTCCACGCGGCTGGCGTCGATGAAGATCCTGATCATGAATGGGATGACTGGGAGGAGTGGCTGCCCCAGTGGGCCAACGAAGACTGAATCGAGCAGTTTGCTTGAGTCAGTGAATACGTCTCTTGAGTAGAAAACCGCCAAAGAAATAAATCATATGTATGAGTAGCTTAAGAAACACAAGTCGCGTCAAAATACATGAAATTCCAGTCGCGAAGTCTTCCATCGAACTGTGCCTGGAGTTGATGGCGGCTTACATAACTTGAGACGGGGCACAGACGCCCATCACAACTACTGTACATACTTGATCGAGCGTTTGAGCGCGTTGCAGTGACGCGATCCGAAGGCAAGTTGTTGCAAGAGTTGTTGCAAGGACTGCGGCTTTGAAACATACTAATGCATTTCTCCCCGAGTGGCTCACATAATATGTCGCTATCTAAACATTGCACGACCATATAACACAGGGCTCTCCTTTCTCCCATCCAGTTCCAGGATTAACTCGTAGACTCTACCAAGACTCTACTGGCTGAAGCTGCCACCACACAGCATCTCGCTCAAACCCAGGATAGACGTGGCGACGCTCTCAGACCTCAATCGCAGTCAGAAATGAGCGCGACGGGAGCAGCACAGAAAAAGGTGCCTGTCACGGTCACCATCCAGGAGACGTCGCCGTTACTGCTAGAACGCGCCGACACAGATGGACTGTTCGCGGACGCACATGCCCTAAGACCGAATCCGCTCCCTAGAGCACAGCTGGCAATCATCTACGGTATCAAGCTCGTCGTGCCAATTGCTGGGACGCAGATAATGCCGTACGTGAACAAGATGGTGGCGAGTTTGGACCTCCCCGGCGGCCGCTCTGTAGGCTATTACAGCGGCCTCCTGTCGATGGGACACGCCGCTGGTGCTTTCCTGACTATATTTTTTTGGGGCCGTCTCTCAGGTAATGACAGAAGTACGCCTTCACATTTAATTGTGCTTACAGATCACAATCCAGATCGCATAGGGCGCACTCCAGTCATCGCCATTGGAATGACCGGTCTAGCTATCTCTACGGTCATGTTTGGAGTGTCTACGACATTTAGCATGGCATTGCTCACCCGCTTCTTAAGTGAGTACGAACGTACATATTTGAGTAAATTATGGTGACCCTCTCTGTTCAGCTGGTGTCTTTGGCGGATTCATTGGTGTCATCCATTCTGTTGTTGGCGAGCTGTCAGATACGACAAACCAGTCAACAGCATTTCCGTTCTACGACATCATAAATGCACTAGGATTCATCATAGGGTAAATGTGCTTTTCCAAAACCGCGACGCGTCTTCTCACTTCTTCTGCAGTCCTGTTGTGGGCGGCACATTCGCTGAGCCAGCAACGGAGATACCTGAATGGTTCGACTACCCGTTCTTCAGAAGATTTCCATATGCCCTACCGTGTATCATCGCAGCTATCCTCGCTTTCATCGCCGCGTTCTTTGCTCTGACCTTTCTCCGAGAGGTACGACTCCAATTGAGTGCATCTCCTTCACCACAGATACATAACAATTGGGCATGTAGACACACCCTCATCGGTCAGGTCTCAAAGCGCCTGTGGATATACCCCAGTCATATGGCACGATTACCAGCGAAACAGAACCATCTGAGGAGGTGGTGGAGGAGCCCCCCAGCCTGAAGAGTCTTCTCGGTCTTCCGGTCATCCGAGCGATATGTTCCTCGCAATGGATGCTCGGATTCCTCGGCGCCTGCTTCAACACTGTCTTTGTCCTCATGTCCTATACGGACATTGAAGTCGGCGGTCTCTCGATGAACGTGCGTCTTGCATACATGGTACTGACGCCTGAACAATGCCCGCTTACCCACTACATGTCGTATATGTAGCCTCGGAAGATTGCAGGCGCGCTGTCCATCATGGGGCTGGTCTCCATCGGACTGAAGGCCATCCTGCCCATCTTCCTGCGCCGGTACGACGCGCTGAACGTCTTCCGCTTCACGCTGCAAACATGGCCGCTCACCTTCGCTCTCATGCCGGTCCTCAACGTCCTGGCTCGCCACGCCGCGAAGCAGCCCAGTGCCCGAGCGGAAGCTATCCTGTGGGTTGCCATCAGCTTCGTGCTCTTCATGTCCCGCATCGGGTGTCTTGCCTTTTCGTGAGTGATAGACCACTGTTTGGTCTTAGTCATCCCTAACGCGATCTACAGCATTGTCATGATCCTCACAAAAGACCATACACCCACGTCGTTCGCTCTCGGCACAACAAACAGCATATCAGAGCTGGCACAGATGGTCGGGGGTGCAGTTGGGTCTCCTCTTATCAGGCATGTGGACTTTAACGCTCTTCTCGACAACGTCACACTCATGGCAATTTCTACACAGCTCTCTCTTCGCATTCTCTATCTCCAACAAGGTGGCGGGCGGTCATTTATGGGTCATCATCATCTGCATTCTCTCTCCTATCGGTGACTTCTCTGCAAGCCGCATCGCCAAGCACCGGTTCATATAAGTGCATCTTGTGTCGTCATTCATTATCTATGGCAAGAATTCCTGTAATGTTCTTTTATCATATCTTGTACATTCAGCGACTTGTATCAGTAATCGTGTTATAGAATCTTCATGTTTCGATATTCACAATCATTGTAGTGTAAAGAATTGTTATTGTGGGTACTACCGTGTCTATATACATCATGACTCGAAGCCACCAAACCTCAAGAGACTGATCTAGGGGAGGTATAGGCACGTCAGTACCACGAACCAAACCGAAGGTAGCGCAAGTATACTCACGGGGCTTCAAATTTGCCACGCCCCT